>JACEFZ010007109.1:25000-33169 GCA_014155875.1 Cepaea nemoralis
GTTCTACCACAAGCGACATCATCTTTTCATTGTGTAATGTTCGCCAATCACGATCAGTGGCTCAACAAAGATGGTCTACATATAGGCCATCTCAACATCTATCATTTGCTCAATAAATTACCTGAGCTTTCAGTAATACTGTGCAAACACTTCCATGTGTTTGGAATCACAGAAAGTCGTCTCAACGACAAAATAACCGACTCTGAAATCTCTCTTAAGGGGTTTAAAGTAATTCGAAGAGACGCACATCAAAAATTAGAGACAGGTATTGCTGTATACATTTCAAATTCTCTCAACTGTTCCCGTAGAAGTGATCTCGAGATAGAAGAGATAGAATGTGTTTGGTTAGAGGTGAAGCCAGTCAGCCAGCAACCGTTTCTCATTGGATACCTATATCGAAATCCCTGTGCTGGGTATAGTTGGTATGACTGTTTCACTACAATGATGGATAGGGTGTTTACAGCAGGTAGAGAAGTCATGATATTAGGTGACTTTAACATAGATATTACTAAATCCAACCAGACATTGGAAGATATCATTCTATCTTACAATTTCAAACAACTAATAAATCGTCCCACAAGAGTTACAGACACCTCCTCAACTATAATTGATAATATATATGTTACTTGTCCAGTTAATATTACCGAATGTTCTGTTCCTGTTAGTGCAGTTAGTGACCATTACCCAATATGTTGTACATGGTCGAAAATTGGGTTCAAAACTCCTAAAAATAAACATTTAAGCATCAAATTTAGAAACTTTAAAGCTCTCAACCAAAATTTATTTTTAGACGACTTAAAAAATGCAGCCCTTGAACATGTTTACCAACTTCCTGATCCGGATGATGCACTAGCTTACTGGACAAAGACAGTCTACAATGTATTTGATAAACATGTGCCAGTCAAAGAAGTTCGAGTCAAGAATCAACATAAGTCCCCGTGGGTCACTAGCGAAGTTCTCGAAATCATGAGAGAACGAGATACAGCACACAAAAATAAAGATTTTATCAATTACCGCAGACTAAGAAATAAAGTTAAATATGAAATTCGTAGGATAAAGAAAGATCATTTCAAAAATTTGATTGTAGATAAATCAAATAATACAAATATATGGAAGGCTATTAACTCGCTAACAACCAACAAGAAACACTCTTCAGAGTCAGCAATACCAAACTCTATAACATGCGAGGATTTCAGTTACTTCTTTCAATCAGAAATAGAGAATCTAAAGTCCTCAATACCAGACTCAGTATGTAATTTAAGTTCACTGTCATCATTCTGTGAAGGGAAGTGCTCTAGAAATATTCCCCCTGAGATTCCCTTGATGTCTGTTGCAGAAGTATATAAATATCTCTCGAATCTCATAGCAACAAATTCAGAAGGAATAGATGGTATCAGTAATAGAATTCTTCGGTGTGCTGCACCTATTATTAGTGAGTCCTTAACGTTCATATATAACCAGTGCCTATCCAAAAACTACTTTCCATCTGCCTTTAACGTTGCTAAAGTGTATCCTCTACTTAAAAATGGTTCAACTGATATTAGCGTATTGGGTAATTATAGACCTATTTCCTTACTATCGTCGCTATCAAAGCCATTAGAAAAACACATGCATAAAATAACACTACATCATTTAATTAACAACGATCTAATAATTGACAGTCAATCTGGGTTTCGACCTAAATATTCTTGCCATAGTGCCCTTACAAAAATGACCGATAACTGGCATCTTTGTATCAACAATGGCAACATTTGTGGAGCAGTATTTGTAGACTTTAAAAAGGCCTTTGATATGGTAGATCATGATATTTTAATTAGAAAATTAAAACACATGAAGACTGGCACCAATATGGTGGACCTAATTACGTCATTTTTATCATACAGACAACAAGTAGTGTCCTTCAATAACTGTCTATCAAGACCCACACAACTTAATTTTGGGGTGCCTCAGGGCTCAATACTAGGTCCGCTGCTTTTTGCAGTGTATATTAACGATCTTCCTTTATACCTCAATACTTCGTGTGATCTATTTGCGGACGACTGCACTATTTACACAAGTCAAGAGAGCCTTTGTGACTTAGAGAGCTCTTTACAAAACGATCTTGACAACCTTAGTAGATGGAGCAATGAAAATCGCATGTTAATTAACATCGACATAACCAAATCCATGCTAATAACGACCAGACAAAACCTACAGACCCTAGCCATAACTGGGACACCGCTCGAGCTCCACGTGGACACGTTACCTATAATTAATGTAAATGAACATAAAACATTAGGTCTTTTAATTGACAGACATTTAAACTGGAGCCCTCATGTTCACGCCCTTACCAAGAGAATTGCACAAAAAGTTTACCAACTTGCTAAAATTCAACACTTTTTGGATGAAAGCACACGTAAAATATTCTATGCATCCTATATCCAATCACCTCTCGATTATTGTTCCACAGTCTGGGATGGCTGCCCTAAATCTAATATGAAACGATTGTGTTCGCTTGAAAACCGCGCTATACGTCTAGTTTCTAGCATAAAGCACGTTGAAAGTAATAAATTATACAGCCATCTAAGACTTCTACCACTTCAAAAGCGCTTCCTTTTTAACAAAGCCAAATTAGTGAATAAAATTATATCTGAAAATACCCCAGAGTATCTTCTACCGTTAATTCAATCTAATGCAATGAACAGTAAGCGCTTAAATTTATTACAGCTTCCTAAGCCTAGATTGGACTTATACAAAACTTGTTTCGCATATTCTGGTGCTCACTTGTGGAATAGCCTTCCAACAGAACTGAAAACACCAATGAGTCCCTACACATTCAACCGAACACTCTTTCAATACTTACTTCATACCGACTATATGCCTCCATAAGTCACCTACTAGTATCATTTTCCACTATCATTCTTCACTGTATGTGTGTGAACGAGACAGTGGGTGAGAGAGTGAGTGAGAAAGAGTGTGAGTGGAAGAAGTAGTATGATAGAGAGAGAGAGAGAGAGAGAGAGAGAGAGAGAGAGAGAGAGAGAGAGAGAGAGAGAGAGAGAGAGAGAGAGAGAGTATGCATGCGCGTGTGCCTGAGTGAGTGTAAAAGTGAGTGAGTGTGTGGACATATGTGTGAGAGATTTAGTTAGAGAATGAGTGAATCTGAGAGAGTGGGTGTGTTGTGTGTCTGCCTGTCTGTGTGATAGAGTGTGAAAGTTAGTGAGTGAGTGTGAGTTAGAGAATCATCGAGTAAATGAGTGAGTAAGGGAGCGTGAGTGAGTGAGAGAGAATTTGTGGGTATGCGTGTATGTGCACGAATGAGTGAGTGTGAGAGCGAGTGAGTGGGTAAAGAGAGAGCGTGGGTGAATGAGAGAGTGCATGAGAAAGTGTAATGTATGTGTGTGCATGTCTGGATGTGTGTATGGGTGTATATGTGTGTACATGTGTGTATCTGTGTGTGACTCTGTGTGTATGTCTGTACGTGTGTTAAAGTGTGCGTTCATGTGTTTATATGCGTTTATATGCATGTGCGTGTGTGTATGTGTGTATGGATGAGTCTGTGTGTGTGTGTTCGTGTATGTATTGTATATCTTTGTATGTGTAAGTGTGCATGCATGCAGTGTATGCGAGGGAGTGTATATTCGGGTGTTATGTGAGTACGTGTGAGTAAGTATATGGATGTTTGCAGGTGTGTGTATTGCGTGGGTATGATGTGTGTGGGTGTGTGTATGTACATGTGTGTGAGAGAGAAGAGAGAGAGAGAGAGAGAGAGAGAGAGAGAGAGAGAGAGAGAGAGAGAGAGAGAGAGAGAGAGAGAGAGAGTTGAGCGCACGCATGTCATCTAACATGCTGATCCATATGTTTTGTGTATTCTCATTTTTTTTTTTCATATTATCATTTTGATGCACTTGATTTTAACATGCATAAAATGAATTCATGTAAATTACTGTAAAGCAAGTGAGAGAGTTAGTGAGTGTAAGTAAGAGAGAGAGAGAGAGTGAATGAGTGTGAGAGTGTGTGTATGTAAAGAGAGCGCAAGAGAGAGAGAGAGAGAGAGAGAGAGAGAGAGAGAGAGAGAGAGAGAGAGAGAGAGAGAGAGAGAGAGAGAGAGAGAGGGAGAAAAAAAGAAAAAAAGAGTTGAATTGCATCACTAATTTTTACGCTACATAATGTATATGTACAATTTTTTCTCCACTTCTTGCAATTGCGAGAATTCTCACGACAATCGTCAGTGTCTCAATTGTGTGTAAAGTGTGGGAGTTTGTTCTATTAGCTTCAGTGATCATGTGAGGCATCAAGTATTTGTCTAGATGTGAGGATGTATGTATGGGTGTGTATGTGAGGGATATGTGTGTGTGTGTGTGGGGAATGTGTGTGTGTGCCTGTGTAAGAGAGAGAGAGAGGAGAGAGAGAGAGAGAGAGAGAGAGAGAGAGAGAGAGAGAGAGAGAGAGAGAGAGAGAGAGAGAGAGAGAGAGAGAGAATTCAGTGCTCGCATGTCCTGTAACATGCCATTCCATATTTTTTGTGTATTTTCATCTTTCACATTATCATTTTGTATGTATGACACTTGATTTTATCATGTATAATATAACATTACTGTAATGTGAGTGAGAGCGTTAGTGTGTGTGAGAGAGAGAGAGAGAGAGAGAGAGAGAGAGAGAGAGAGAGAGAGAGAGAGAGAGAGAGAGAGAGAGAGAGGGGGGGGGGGGAGAGAGTTGAATTGCATCAATAATTTTTAAGTTACAAAATGTATATGTACAATTTTTCTCCATTTTCTTTACAATTTTGCGACAATGCTCACGACAATCGTCACTGTATGTGTGTGTAAAGTGTGGGAGTTTGATCATAATAGTAGGTTTGGGGATCGGGGGATGTGTGTGTGGGTGGATTCGTGATGTGTGTGGGTGGGCTCAGGATGTGTGGGTGGGAGGGGTGGGTTTGTGTGGGTGGCTGGGGGATTGTGTGTGGGTGGGTGGGGGATTGTGTGTGGGTGCGTGCGAGATGTATGGGTGTATGGGGAGATGTGTTTGTGGGTGGGGATGTGTGTTTGTGTAGGTGGTTGTGGGTGAGTGGGTGGAGGAGGATATGTTGGTGGATGATTGATGGTGGGTTATGGGATGGGTGTGGGGATATGTGTGGGTGGGGAGATGTGGGTGTGGGGATATGTGGTGGGTGGGAGATGTGTGCAGGTGGGGGTGGTTGTGGGTTTGGGGATGTGTGTGTGGGTGAGGGATGTGTATGGGTGTGGGATGTTTGGGTGGATGGGTGGGGAGTGTGTGTGGGTGAGAGATGTGTGGAAGAATGTGTGTGGGGGGTGTGTGGGTTGGGGGAGGGGTGCGTGATGGGTGTGGGTGATGGATTTGGAGATGTGTGTGTGGGTGGGGGATATGTCTGGCTGGGTGGGGGTGTGTGTGGCTGAATGAAGGATGTATGTGTGGGTAGTGAGGGTGATTGTAGTTGGGGGATGTGTGGATGGGTAGGAGATGTGTGGATAGATGTGTGTGTGTGGGTGAGGGATGTGTCTTTGGGATGTGTGTGGGTGTGGTTTTGTGTGGGAGGGGAGCTAGGTGTGGTTAAATGATGTTTGTGTGGGTGGGTGAAGGTGTGGTTGGGTTTGTGGGTGGGTAAAGGATGTGTGTGAGGGTGGGGGATGTGTGCTTAGATGGGTGGTTGGGATGTGTGAGTGTGGGTGGGTAGATAGGAGATGTATGTGTTGATGAGTGGGTAAGGGATGTGTGGGTGTTAGTGGTTGAGGGATAAGTACGTGTGTCTAGGGATGTGTGAGGGGATGAATGTATGGGTTGTGTGTGCGTGGATGGAAGGTGTGTGTTTGTGAATGGGGAATGTGTTGGTGGGTCGGGATGTGTGTGAGGGATGTTTGTATGGGTGGGGAGATTGTGCGTGGGTGGGATGTGTGTTGTATATGGGTAGGGTGTGTGGTTAAGGGATGTGTGGCTGGGGGAATGGGTGGATGGAGGATGTGTGGTTGAGTGGATGATGTGTGGTTGGGCAGAGGATGTGTGGGTGGGTGATTGTATATGAGTAAGGGTGTGTGGTTAAGGGATGTTTGGTTGGGGATGGGTGGGTAGAGGATGTGTGGTGGGTAGAGGATATGTGGGTGGGTGAGTGTGTGCAGGTTAGGAGATGGTGGGCTATGTTTGTAGGTGCGGGCTCGGGATCTGTGAGTGGGCTGGGGAGATGGGAGATTATGTGGGTGAGTGCGGAATTTGTGTTGTGGGTAGGTGCGGAATATGTGATGTTGACGGGGAGACATGTGTGTGGCTGAGGATGTGTGTTTGGTTGGCTGGTTGGAGGTTGTGTGGGTGGAGGAGGATATTGGTGTGAGTGATTGTTGGTGGGAAATGGGACGGGTAGAGGATATGTGAGTGGGTGGGGAGATGTGTGTAGGTGGGGGATATGTGGGTTATGAATGTATGTGTGCTTGGGGTGTGGTGGATGGGATGTGTGGTGGGTGAGAGGTGTGTGTGGGTGTGGAGATGTGTAGGTGTAGGGATGTGGTGGATGGGTGGGGGAATGTATTGTATGTGTGTGTGGTTGGGTGGGGAAGTTGGAGTGAATGGGGGATGTGTGGGTGGGTGGTGGATGTGTCTCATAACATAGTAATATGCATTGTTTCTGTTTACAAAATTCATGTGACAATGTTTTTTTCCTATGCACTGTTGATGAAAGAAAGATGAATGATTGGAAGGGCCGAATGTAAGACGGGCCTGCGTGCCCAATTTGTTACCCTTTGAAAATAAAGTCTGTTCGTTCGTTCGTTCGTTCGTTCGTTCGTTCTCTCTCTCTCTCTCTCTCTCTCTCTCTCTCTCTCTCTCTCTCTCTCTCTCTCTCTCTCTCTCTCTCTGTCTCTCTCTCTCTCTCTCTCTCCCTCTTCATTCTCAGTTTTTCTAGAAGCTATGCATTTGATGGTTTTTGTTTTTGTTAATACGACATATTCTTCTGTATACCCACATCTTCAGGGCCTCTATTGGATTTGCAAATTGCTTGTTCATTGTCCAGGTCTCCGCTGCAGATAGCAATTTTGGATATACATAACATTCGAGAATTCTCAATTTTCATGCGTTGTTAATTTCTCTCGGGGGCAAAAATAAAACCCTAACCTGCACAGTTCGCGGCGACTGCACTAGCCAGGCGGCCTTATTCCTCAGGCGTAAGACCCCAGGTCCACATCGCAAGGTAATACAGACAGTAGATTACAGTTAGATGACAGTTAATCTCTCTAGATGTTAATAATGATTTCATGATGTTGAAAGCATGTTTGGCCATTCCTATTCTCTTTGTGATTTCTGCTTCACTTCTGCCATCAATTGTTACTACATGTTAAGATAGGAGAAACTTGTCATTTTTTCTAGTATCTCCCTGGTTACCGTGATGTTCATAGATGACCTCTCCTTTCTACTGAACTATCATAGTGTTCGTTTATTTTTTGTGTGGATATTAATATAAATGCCACATTCTACACTATGCCATCTTGTGCCTCTCTCTCTCTCTCTCTCTCTCTCTCCCTCTCTCTCTCTCTCTCTCTCTCTCTCTCTCTCTCTCTCTCTCTCTCTCTCTGCATCCTGTGAGGGTGCAGGATATATGTATGGATAGGTGCGGGATGTGTGGGTTGACGGAGGTATGTGTGTGTGGTTTTGTGATGTGTGTTTTGCTGGGTGGTTGCGGGTGTGTGGGGTGGTGGAGAATATGTGGGTGGTGTGTCCGTGTCGGTTATGGGATGGGTGGGGGATTATGTGTGGGTGAGGAAATGTGTGTGGGTGGGGGTTCGGTGAGTGGGTGGTGGCATGTATGTTTGCCTGAGTCTGTGTGAGTGCGTGGAGGTATGTGTGGGTGGGAGGGGGTGTGGTGGGTAGGGATGTGTGGGTGGCTGAGGATGTGTGGGTGGCTGCGGAATGTACTGTTTATGTTTACAACTTTCATTTGACAATGTTTTTTTACCTTGTGAATGTACCATGCGTAATATGCATTGTTTATGCTTACAAAATCAATTTGACAATGTTATTTTTCCCCCTATGTAAATGTAACATGCACATTTGATGAATGAAAGATGAGTGATCGAAAGGGCCGAATGTAAGACTGGCCTGCGTGGCCAATTTGTTACCCTTTTAAAATAAAGTTCGTTCGTTTGTTCGTTCGTTCGTTCGCTTCGTTCTCTCTCTCTCTCTCTA
>JACEFZ010007110.1:0-19885 GCA_014155875.1 Cepaea nemoralis
TTGGGAGGAAGGTCTCAGTCCTACAGCGGCAAGGTCTTTTCAGCTCTAATACTACCCGAACGCCAATGAATCAGATTAAAGAGTTAACACTCAGTCTATACAGGATGCACCATTCAAAGTAACCACCTACCAACCCACCAAACCAACCAACCAACCAGCCAGCTGTCAAGCATAAACTTAGCAAGCCATGCAGTCAATCTAACAAATCAGTCAACCAACAAACCAATTAATTAAACAATTAACCAACCAACTAACCAACCAATCAACTAACCAAACAGCGAAGTAATCAATCAACCAAAGAACTAACCAAACAACCAACCAGCCACCCAGCCAACTAATCAATCCATCAAGAAACGAAACAACCTGCTAGTCAATCACTTAGCCAAACTTCAATCAACGAATCAACCAACCACCCAACCACTCATCCAACCAACCACCCAACCCACCCAACCAACCAACCACCTAACCAGCCCAACCAACGAACCAACCAACCATACAACCCACCAACCAATTAACCAACCAACCAACCAGATTATAAGATTATATCTTTATTAGATCAAACAGTATACTGTAATAAAATATCTTTAACATAATCCATGCTATTAAATGGGCAGCATTTACAAAACAAAATTAATGCATTGATATGTAACCCTCTAACATTGGAATACCATACAGTTTAAAAATAAGCGTTTCAGTGTTTAGTTTCGTTGTCATCAAACCGTACATACCATATTTCTTTCTATTCCATGCTAGAAGTATGTAAACTCCCATAAAAGCACACATGTTGTGTATTCTTGAATATGTGAGCACCCCCATACAAACATGTATGTGTGTATCTTGCTTTCTTGAGCTGTGAACATATGTTCTTGTAAAGTGTTTCTTTATTCTCAGCATGGTTATCTTTCGCTCTCATGCTGTCTCTCTCGCTCGCTCTCTCTCACTCACTCGCACACGTATACACACACACACACACACACACACACACACACACACACACACACACACACATATATACATATATATATAATATATAATTTTCAGTCGCTAACTGCAGAAATGAGGAGCAACCACAGAAATGATAGTCCAGGGGCTTTTGCTGGTGTGGTCAGTGCTAAGAGAGGTCTAGAGGACATTGAGGCAGGCGTGGCTTTAGCCACTAATTGTAGAGTGAGTATGCAAAGGCTTTCATCTGTACATTCAATCTGCTAGTATCTCCTCTTTCTTACCTTACTTCTATAGTAGTATATCAGAAGCAAAGAGTTGACATCTTCACTATGCTGGAATGTTCCATCATTTTATTTTGTTCTGTAATTTTGACACGGGATTTTGAAACAAAAGAAAAAAAAAAGAAAATACTTTAATTGGAAGACGGTGCTATATGAAAGAGATGAAATGAATACATAAGAGAGTTTATGGCGGAAAAGGAGCAGAATTATCAGAAGAAAGTAATTGAGAAGACTCACAAATCAATCAAAAAGAAAAGGAAGTCGCTAACGCTATCAAACTAAGGGAGAAAGAAAAAACAGGCGAGATGAACACACAGTAGAAGAATTAGAAGTCTAGTAGAATTTGGAACAAACAAATTAACTAAACTGTCAAATGTTATTGATAACTGTGGATGTATACTTAATGGTATGCTAAAATGTGTGTTTATATATAAGTGTACCTAACAAAGATAATCACTAGTATCATGAAGGCTAATAGACTACAATGGCTGGGGCATATAGAAAGAATGGAAGATAATAGGGAAACAAAACTCGCTTACACTCAGCAAATAAATGACCGTAGACCCCGAGGTAGACCAAGAAGACGGTGGAGAGATAATATATATACAGACCTACAAGCACTTGGAATCAACGACTGGCAAGAGAAGGTCCACCAGAGAGACGAATGGAGACGGATTGTATCTGCAGCAAAGAACCTCAATGGCTTGGAACGCTGAAGAAGAAGAGGAAGAAGAAGAACAAAGAAGAGCAATTGAATGCGAGGGATTTCATAAAACCAACTTCATTAACCATGTCATAAAAATGATCTAATGTGAGAAGAACTCGAAGAAAAATAACGATGAAAGTTAATGATAGCAGTACTGTCTGTTCACCTCTGTAATACATCTTCCAGCTGCTATTATCAGCGTAACCAGATATATGAACTCATTTACTTGCATCAGGATTATCTTCAAGTGCCTTGCCGGCTGGTGTGGGCGATCATGCTTCTCCACAAATTGCGATCTCCGACGGCATGAACTCATGTGTTGACCTGACCCACTTCCGTGCCATGACACAATAGTGCCAGGAATTTTCCCTCGCTGTCTTCCTCTATCTTTCTTTCCACAAATCATTTCGTTTGTCACAACATGTTCCAGTTTGTGTCTTATCATAATGAGGTCAAATAGGATGACTGCCTTATACTAACAATTAATATAAATTTGTGGAAAAAAAAGGAACAAATAGTAATACACATTCCGAACACTAATAGAGAGTTGCGCAGAGACACAGAAAGACCTATTATTTTTCTTCATTATTTTCACCGCGGCATTTAATCAATTAACACATGATGAAATGATCAGAATATTGGACGATATTAAATTTGATGAGAAGGATCTAAGAATAATAGTAAAATGTTTATTGGAAACAAGAAGAAGTGAGCAAGTATGATCAGACAAAGCAAGGTGTAAGACAACCATCTGTCTTGTTGCTGGATCTCTTCTACCTAGAGCGAAAAACAACAATGAGAGAGATCAAAGAGAGGCACGGAATGTGAGATAAAGGTTATACAATCATAAATATGCATTATGCAGATGACACTGTGTTGATTACTGAAAATGCAAACATGCGAAAGATCTAGACTGGACATTATGTTAATAACATGTTAGGGACATGTCATGAGAATGGAGGTGGAGGCAGAAACAGCGGCATTCGGTGGCTAGAGGAGACTACTGCAACACACGTTGTATTTATTACGGATTCAAAGAGTATGCTTAGTAATGTGGAGAAAGGAATGTTTCATGTGGAATGGCTCTCGTCGCTTCAGAGGTCACAGATTGTGAAAATTGTATGGATATTTTGCCCTGGCCATGCGGGGGTACGGGGGAACAAACAGGCTGATAGGCTAGCAGGGAATGCACCTCTTGGTGGTAGTTTGCCTATGGATAAGGGGGAGGTGGTCATGCGCTTGTGGGACCAGGTGGAGAAGGTGGAGGAACAGATTGAGAACCCATATGTAGAAAGAATGATATTGCGGGGATCGGCAGGGGTTCTGGAAGAATCTCAAAACTGAGAGGGAAGACCCGGAGAACTTTTAATCAGATAGCGGTGGGAACGATTAGTAGTATGACTCTTCGCTGGCTGTTGAACGAGGGGACGGAGCACGTATGGGAATGTCCTGAGTGCAGTGATGTCGGTTCTTAACTCAACTCAACTAGAAAACTGTCAAAGAGCTTCTAATTTGTTATTATTATAAGTACTGTTGGACATTGACAGAACGAAAAAAAAAATGTGCGTGAATATACAGAGCACGGAAGCAGTCACATGTAAAACGAAAAGATAACGCCAGAATATGTTATTTCTGTTGAAGGAGAAAATGGTTAACCCTGTTAACAATTTAAATGTTTGGGGTAAACCTTAACATCAGATGTAAGATTTGTGGCGGGGAATAAGTGTAGAATCAGCCAATGAAGGAGGAGGAGAAGAAAACACAAAGAAATTAAGAAGACAAATTTACTTTTCTCATAGTTTTATAATCACAAACATAACATTCCATATTTTCGCAGATTTAAAACATTATGAACATAAAAATTGGTTATACGTTCAGGTGTTATGGTAATAACATTCTTATTATTTCCTTATTTTGAACCAGGATAAGGGCAGGATTAGGCATGTGCTTCTAACGCATGATTACGACGTGGACGCCTCCATTGCTGACTTACTACAGCAGATGAAGCTCAGCAATAATGGCTACCAAGGTACAGACGCATGTCCTGTCTCCACTGCCACCTTTGTTGTTTGTGTGGCCGGCGATTAGCACCATTCCCTGTATGGTTGTTAAATCTGAGGTATTCTGGGCTGCCTGTGTGGGTCATAGTTTAGCATTCTTGTCTGTGTCTCAAACAATAACATATCCTGCGTGTGTTAGCCAGGTTAAGGTCTGTGGCGGTCTGTGTGGGGCAGTGTTGCTTTCTTCTCCTTGTCTGTTAGCCAGGTTAAGGACTGGCGGTCTATGTTGGTCAGTGTTGCTTTCTTCTCCTTGTCTGTTAGCCAGGTTAAGGACTGGCGGTCTATGCTGGTCAGTGTTGCTTTCTTCTCCTTGTCTGTTAGCCAGGTTAAGGACTGGCGGTCTATGTTGCTCAGCGTTGCTTACTTCTCCTTGTCTGTTAGCCAGGTTAAGGACTGCGGCGGTCTATGTTGGTTAGTGTTGCTTTCTTCTCCTTGTCTGTTAGCCAGGTTAAGGACTGCGGCGGTCTATGTTGGTTAGTGTTGCTTTCTTCTCCTTGTCTGTTAGTCAGGTTAAGGACTGTGGCGGTCTATGCTGGTCAGTGTTGCTTTCTTCTCCTTGTCTGTTAGCCAGGTTAAGGACTGTGGCGGTCTATGTTGGTCAGTGTTGCTTTCTTCTCCTTGTCTGTTAGCCAAGTTAAGGACTGTGGCGGTCTATGTTGGTCAGTGTTGCTTTCTTCTCCTTGTCTGTTAGCCAGATTAAGGACATCGGCGGTCTGTGTGGGTCAGTGTTGCTTTCTTCTCCTTGTCTGTTAGCCAGGTTAAGGACTGTGGCGGTCTATGTTGGTCAGTGTTGCTTTCTTCTCCTTGTCTGTTAGCCAGGTTAAGAACACCTTTCCATGCCTTGATTCGCATTGGGCATATGGTTTAAAAATGTTATTTGCATGTTCTTTGCAGAACCTCGAAAGCAACCCCAACATTTTTGTTTGTGGTTTATTAGGCACACGTTACGTTCAGTAGTTTACCATTGCTCTCTGAACAGTCGACGCTCATACCGTCGAAATAAACGCAAGGCCGTATTCTTTCAAATCCTCTGCCCTTGATGTCGAACTCTGGACTCTGCATGCCTGAAATGTTGTGAAATGCACTGCCCTTACATCACAATTTAGACTTATGGGCACGCGATGGATGATATGGTATCACGCCGATCTCCTTTACTTCCCAATATATTTCCTGGCACTCAAGTTAGGCTGGGCCTATCTGGGAGGTTTTGGTTACTCCAAATAGTATGCATTTTTTTTTGCATATCCTTTTACAGGACATCGCTGTCAACACCAGCATCTTTCAGTTGTATGTTGATTTCTTGGCAAGATTACGCTCAGTAGTTTGCCATTGCTTTCTGAGCGGCCGGCTCACATACCCTTAAGTTACCGATGTGATTCGAACCACTGCTGATTCACGTTACCGACGAGAGTATACGAGATTACGGAGAAAAGTCATAACCTCTAAGCCACGAAGCCGGCAGTATGCATATAGTTTGCACAATTAAAAGTGCTGAGGTGAATTAAAAAAAACAAAAAACATGCTAACGTCTTCAAAGGGAAGCTACTGTTATTTCTGAATATTGTTTCAAAGGGTGGTCATAAACTAGGTTTGTGATGAAGAGTGAGCCTTAGCGAAGCTGATAGGGAGCTGCACTGCGAATTTCATGAGCATGGTCGTGCGAGGGTTCGACGCCTGCGCTCGTTGCCTGCTAAGTGAGAGAAAGACTGGACATCTATTCCTCCGTGCATTCTGACCTACAAAATGAGATGGCCCTATCACATCGCTGACACGTAGCTGGACTCTTATGGACACTTTAAAGAAAGACATATTTTTAACATATGAACAAACGTCATGCCTGCCTCTCATACTGAATATAGAAGGGATGAGACAGGAAAAGTATTTTGTTTTAGAATTTGGGAAAACATACAATTCATAAACTTACATCACCAATGACGTCTATGAGACCAGACCACAATTTACACCGTTGGTGACTTCTATGAGACCACTGACATAACAGTGCCAGAATGATCTCATATTTTCGTGTTTTTGTTTCATTCTTCAGTTTAAGCTTGATTACTTTATTACTGCTTTGAATCTCTATAATGTTTTTCTCTAACCGAGTTTTCTGACAGCTAGATTTATGATGTGAAAGTTATATCTGCAACAATGTGAAAGTTATATCTGCAACACATCTTTGCAAAGTAATTACGACTGTCCACCTCTTGTTTTCCGGTTCCTCTTACTTGACCTGTTAGACTTGGAATTCCCTACCAGTAGCTGTGCTACCGTCAGCCTAGCTCTTGGGGTAGAGAGACATCAGAGAGGCTTACTAAGTGATCCATTGAGCATGATCTGGACAGGTGAGGCAGGTTTCGTACGAATACATTCGTACCATGCCGATAAGCGTGGGCGGTCATATTTCACCATCTCACACGATTACCAGAGTTGTCGATCAGCTCCGCATTCTTGTCTCAGCTCCGCGTTCTTGACTTGACCATGCCACGTGGTGAAGTCATCCAGATATTTACTTCTCTGTCTTCCCCTTGTTCTTTTCCCTCAGTCTTGCCAGTTGCAACCAAATTCTCCAATTTATTTCTTCACATAAAGTGTCCAAAAATTGTGTGTGTCTACATCTAATTTCTCTAACCAATTTACGGTATTAACCTGCTTCTTGTAGCACTTGCTCATTGGGTTTTCTGTCTATCCTTAGTATTCTTTGCATATCTTTCAGAAGCCACATTTCCTCTGCCATTACATGTTTTTCCAGCTTGTCACACAGGCACTGGCGTTTCGGAATTCATACAGTCATGTTTATCTTTGTACCAGGACATACCGGTGTTGTGTGTGGATAAGCTACATGGACCTACTACACTATCAGAGGGTGGAATAGTGGATCGAGCCAACATCATGAATGTACTCACAGAGGCTAGCCGATATGAAAAATTTCAACTCAAGGAATCGGCATCAGTAGTCAGGATGCGGGCATTACAGTGTTGATCGGTGTGGCCTAGAAGGAGTAGAATATACGCAATTTGCAAGAAGGCGAATTGACACAATTAGTGCTACCGTGGATTTACTACGTATGAGATCGAAGCACCTTGACATATCCGGAGTGCAATGAAGAGAATCTGGATTCAACTGAACGCATATTTTCAACACATATTTGTATCCGGTATATTGGTATATATTTTAAAGTGTATATCCTGCATGTTTCTTACACTGTTCCACTTAAAATCATATGTGATTGGTTTTATTTATTTCTGTTAGAGGAGAGTCAGCAACAGTTGTCACGAAGAACCCACACAGCAGATAATGGGGCCTTATCTTCATCTGCAGCAAGCAGTAACTGCAGCAGTCCAAACTCCAACAGTAGCCGGATGACCGGCAGTGTTTTGAAAGCCAATGGTCACAGCTATGCAACTGGGAAAGGTCACAAAGTGCATTTTAGAGATGACAGCCTGGGAAGCAGCTCCGGCTATGAGTCTTTACATAGTTATCCGATGGGGAAGGTCCAACCCAGAGCTGTAACTGAGCAGCAGGTACAATTCTCATGATTTATTTCTGTATCTCCTGGTATTATTACTGCTCCTGGTGCTATTAAATGTCAGGTCTTTGTCATATATATCTGAGCTACCGTATAACAGTACACGATACTACCTGCTTTTTGTTAAAGCTGATTGTTGGGTGGCCTCCACTAAGCCGACACCTCCCATTATGTCAACTGCTTCGGGCAGAAGGGCCGCTATTGGGACGGTACACACCTTACCCTAGTGCCAGGAAATGCAACCTAAAACTAAACGCCATTAGTAGTGCACGACCCCAACCCAATGTCCTGAGGGAAGCCTTACTATAATGAATAAATCAGAAATAAAGATAGTCCCTTAACAGATACCGCTTCTGAGGTATACATTGTTAGGTCTTCATGTGTTCAAGGTCATGATGCATGCATGTTCGAAACACAGCTACGTGTGGTTTAACAGCAGACCGCTTTGTGTTGTTTTCATACAGTCGTATGAGTACCTGTCGTTCAGAAAGCAATGGCAAACTACTGAACGTAAACTTGCCAAGAAATAAAAACAGCCCAAAAATTAAAAAAAAACATAAAACATGACTTATGAGGTGGGAGCGACCAGTTCCCCCTCCCCCCAGTCAGTTTTATTCCCAGAAAATTCCATTAAAATGCACAAAATTGTCCGATACTCATTTTTATTAGGCTGGATCGACCCCAGAGCTTTATAGGCGCGGAGCCTGACAAAACTAATCCTTCCTTTACTGGGGAGTGAACGTGGACCATTGTCTTGGCTAATACCCACACTAAGCTCTAGTGCAACGTAATTCTTAAATAAGACATGCATATATTGTCGCACCTTTCATTTACATCGGAGCTACAATACCAAGGGCTTAGTTAGGATATCCATGAACCATAACGTGGAAATTGTAGTCCATAGTTTAAATATTAGGCAAGGAGTTTTTGTCTTTAGAAGTAACAAATCCAAGCCTTCACACATTGACTAGTGGCTTTTATTCCTCAAGCCAGAGAACTCTCCCAGCAAACACTATGAATTGTACAATGGTAATGATAGTTCAATTGCTGAAATCTCCCAGGAGTCCTATAGGCATTCATTCAGTGACCTATCCTGTGGAGAACTTTGACTTCATAGCAGTTTGTGGAAAGTATCTCTATCATATATATATATATATATATATATATATATATATATATATATATATATATATATATATATATATATATATATATATATATATATATATATATATATATATATATATATATATATATATATATATATATATCACATCTTAAACCCGTCTAAATTGTGGTCTTCTTCTTTGCGTCCGCGGCACAAATTCCCACCACCATAATTATCTTTTGCTGGAATTCATGTGTCAGGATCTTATATTAGGCTCGTTGGCTAACACATGTGAGACAGTACAAGTACAACGTGATTCGACGTAAGACACAGCAACACAATTTCTATGGATTTATTACCACGTTAAATACATAACAATAGTTACAGCAATGTACAACATATAACAACTCACAACCACAATACAGCTCATAGGTCTGGCGCTCACGATATCAGTCGTTCAGCTCACAACCACGGAGATTCACACAAAACGCCTTGCTCTCGACACACACGTCCGTTCAGATGTCCAGTCCCAGCTCGGTCTGAGATTAACACACACTGCCCACTGCCTCTGGTGGGGTCACGTGGCTTTGCGTGCGTCTGTCGTCAGCGCTGGTCGCGTGTCAGGTAAGAATCTCGCCGGCGCGACAACTCTTGTCCGCCGGGCGCCGTAACGATGTTGCTGCTAGGCTCTGACATTCTCCCCGGGTACTTCAATGAAAGATGCCATCTTTCATTCATGATGTATGTATATACTGGGGTAGTGTTAATTTCATGTCAGAGACTACTTTTTCCCAGTGTTATGCATGAAAATACATATAAGGCATAGAAATATATACACAAAAAATGTAAGTTGCATCGAAATGACAAATGAAGTACAACTTTTAACACAATTCAGGTTTCATCCCCCTGATGCCTGGTTACCTTCATTGCAATAATACCCAGTCAGATCAGTAGTTCCAGCTTCACGCATCTACCTCGCAGCTATTTGAAAAAAAAGTAATAATATGATTGTTTTGCAACAACCATCTAGCCAGACTGAAATACGGCTTTGTATTAGTCGTATTAAACACTTAAACTCTGCCCTCATTTGGTCAGGAGCTCTTATGTTGGTTTGCAATGTTGGCAGCTCTATGACATGCTTGGTGGACGCCTACCCGCTGTGCCAAACCTTTGAGCAACAAAATGTCTATCTATACAATACACATCAATGAATATGTTTCAAATTATGGCCCTTGGTGTAATTCACAAATGCAAGGGAAGTAATTTTGACATTTAAGAAATTCCATACATTATTATAATTATTTAATTTCTTAGCGTCATTGCTTGACGTTTCTTCATATTAACGAGAAAAAGTCGGTAATATGAATACCTTAATCAAGATATGATTCTAAGATTACACTAATCAAAATAAATAAGTACCGAATTGGTATATTATATTTTATAGATTGAAAAAGATTTTACAAGTGTCATAAATTTTTGGCAATTTGTACATAGTCTGCTAATTTTGCTATACTTTTTAAATTATACCGGAAATACACACGAAACGAAAAATTTGGTTGATGTTACATTTTCTGAACACAAATGATCCGGTTTTCTTTCGGAACGGATAGTAAAATGTTCTCACAGTTCGTGTATGATGTTACAGTATCACAACGGATTATGGTGGAATGTTCTTATTTCCGATGTGTTCACACGTCGAACAATTTGGATTACATTCGCTGTAAAGGTGGTGTAGGAGTCAATGTTCAGTCCACATTTGCACATGTTAAAATATCACGGTGAAAAGAAATCACCCACAAATGTCACAATGGTAAAGTTCGCTTCTGGTAAGTGGATAAGCGTCTGTGACCCTTTTGTTGGTGTCTATGTACAATTAATATTGTTCTCATTCTAACACACACTACACAATTATACTACACTCATTACATAACTTGATTAAAATAAGAATATTATACATGTCGGTTTCTAAACCGTATCACAACTTTACTTATAGACCTTACACAGTAGGTGACTGGAAAAATTCACACATTGGTGGCTGTGTTGGGCTGAGTGTAATATTACATAGTGCACTCAGACATTGCTTACTGGGTCTGTCGGACAACGGGACAAAAGGTCGGCGATTGTATTCATTCTGCCGGGAATATGGCGAACTTCAAAACTGAAATTCTGAAGCTTCAAGGACCAGCGAGCAATCATGTTATTTGATGGTACTGTGGAATTGATATACCTTAATGGACTGTTGTCAGTTTCGATGATAAAGTGACGTCCTAGAAGATATCTGGACAGCTTTGTTACACTTTCTACTAAGGCCAATGCCTCTAATTGCGGAATGTACCAGGCCCGCTCTCGGGGTCTTAGTTTTCTTGATAGAAAACAAACGGGATGCAGGATGTCGTTGTATTCCTGCAAAAGGACTGCACCGATCGCAATGGAGCTAGCATCTGTTCTCAATCTGAAAGGTAAACGAATGTTGGGCAATTTAAGGATGAGATTAGGTGTATTCTTATCAGAAAAGTGTGCCAAAACTTTATCAAATGCATTTCGTAGGCATTCATCGTTTACAACTTTTTCGGGTTTATTTTTGGTTAGTAAGTTAGAAAAAACCTCAGTCAGTTCTGAAAAATCAGGAATGAAGTTTCTGTAATAATTAATAAGTCCCAACAAACTGCGGACTTGTTTCTTATTTGTTGGAAGTGACAGTTTTAGAATTTTGGAGACAATTTTGTTGTCTGTCATGACAAAGCCATTGGATATTCTGTACCCCAAAATGATATTTCTTGGTAAGCCATGCTCACCTTTGAAGGCTTCACTGTTAGTCAGTGCTGTCTGATACTAGGTAGTAGTAGTAGAACGTCCTGTCCAGGTGTCAATGTTATAGTTTCGTCGTTGTCTCTGTATGGACACAGATGTCGTCAGTATAGTGAATGATATTAGGAATGTCAGATAGGAGGAGTCGTATAGGAGACAAGGCCAGTCTGGAGTTACTGGATCTAAAGATATAGAGTGGGTTACGGTTAAAATCTTCCAAAAGGATTTTCAAATTTTATGTTGAGATCATTTTGAGTGCTATCTCCAAACCTGTACTCGTACATGTGTGTATACATTCAATAGTTCAAACAATAATAATACACCATGTATAGTTGTGAAATGTAATCGTGCATGTTTGTATGATCTTTTGCAATTCGTGTATATTTTCCAAAATATGTAGGGTAATTTGTTTCTGATTTTTGTCAGTAATTCCACCGACTGATGTTTTACATTGTTCAGCATAGGTATTCGTATGCGTTGATTTAACATAGAGCTTATGAGTGGCAGTAACAAAATTTGGCTCAACAGTAATGACATAAGTAACAAAGTCTGCTGGTTTGTCATGAGTAATATCATCTGTGTTGTGTCATGATGATGTGGAAATATAACTGTTTGTGAAGACATTTGTTTTGTATTTACAATCAGTAGTGCAAGAATAACTATCCACTGTGTGCACTTGGTTATGTGTGTAGTTAACAGAGAGTATAGGAGGTATAGTATATACCATGATGATTTATGATCTTTCCTCGCTGTTGTGCACTGTTTATTTTCTGCACCTTTTCCTTTGTGCTGATACACACCAGTTTCTGTTTTTTTTTGTTCTGAGATGGTAATGAAGTTGGTATGGTGTGTTACCTTGGTCTGTTCATCATGTTGTTGTATGATGAGTGGGGTAGTTAAGGCAGTATTTGTTGTGGTGTTAACTTTTTGCCTTGTGTGAGGTTTGGACTCTATGTAATCTGTCACATTTAATACATTTCCAATTAATAAATCACAACATGGATTGTCTAACAAAGCACAAGTTACTCTGCCTGATAGGAAAGGTGATTTTATATTGGCCCATGCCATGGGATATTTCTCTACTGTCCCTGAAACAGTTTTGCAATGGATGTACTCATCTAGGTAGTCTTTAGGATCAGCTAAGGTCTTTCGAAGACCGATAAGACAGGACCCTGTGTCGCGTACACATGTGCATACTGTGTCATTGATGTAACCTTTATGGAATGTTAATTTTCCTAATGACAGTTTTGAGGTTTTGTTCAATTCCTCACTTTCTTGTTGAGCATTGACCTCTTTATATAAAGAATGAGGTTGAGTGATGTTAACAACATTATTACAATATGGTACAAAGTCTGGTGTTGTCTTCATGTCTGTGATGTTCACTTTTCTTACGTTCTTTGCTGAACTGCATTTTGAGTCTATTGCCAAGTTAGCTTCCTCATTGGCAATAGGGACGGCGTGCCCGCATGTTAAGGTACCATTTTCATTGAAGGTATTACAGACAGTGCATTTGTTGGCACTAAATACATCACAAGCCTGTGCTGCATGTACAGGATGTTTTTCTGGATTTTCGTCTTCTGACGCTGAGCTATCGAACAAGGCGGCATTGGCTTTGTTGGTCATATGCCTGCCTTTACAATCCATACGATAGTGACCGTAAGCCTTGCAGAGAAAACATTTACGTGCACTTTTGAACGATCTACGTTCTACGTCTTGTCTGTTTACCATATTTTGCAAGTATGTTAGGTACCCTGGGTTTTTATCGCACATCTCGTTCAAATGGTGAGACAATTTACAGTGAGTGCATTGTCTAACTCTATCAGAGGTAGGCCTGTGCGATTTTTGCCTACTATAGTTGTTCTCATAGTTGGCTGCTGCTACCCAGTTACTGTCAGTAGCTTCAGTGGCAAAACACTGTTTATTTGCCGTATAATAGGCCGACCCACGTCTTTCCATTTCTTCCACACTTGTGCATTCATTCTCCTGCAAGAACTTAGAAAAAGATGGTGGGATAGAAGAAATAACTTTATCTCGAATAATGAGATCTTCTAATTTATCATAATTTTTGTTAATTTTGGCTGATGAAGTCCATTTGCTGAAAATGTCTCGGACTAAACAGAGGTAGTCAGAGAACGTTTGAGTTGATTTTGGACTCAGTTTACTGAACTGTTCTCTGTACCCTGCCTCATCTAACATGAAATGTGCCATTATTTTAGATTTAATGTAATGGTACTCTTTTCTGAGGTCTTTGGGATGGTTTCAATGACCTTAAGAGGTTCCCCAGATAGACTCCTCATATATAAAATATTCCATTCCGAAAGTGGAACTTGGTAATGTTCCATTAATGTCTCAAAATTTTGGGTAAAGGCTGCTATGCAGTCACCCGAGGTATAGTTACGAACGATACCTTGGTACTTTTTATACTGGTTTTCTTTTTCCAGTCTTTCAGATTTCTTTGACTCTTTATGTATTGCAGTCTCAGTGTCGAGTTGTTTAATTTTCAATTGTAATTCAAGTTCTTCTCTTTTACTCTGAGCTGCTATTTCTGCTTGCTTTAATGCTGTTTCAGCCTCTATTTGCTTGGCAGATTTTTCAATCTCTGCCTGTTTTAGAGCTGTTTCCATCTCTGCTTGTTTTAGAGCGGTTTCTGCCTCTGTTTGTTTGGCAGCTTTTTCACTCTCTGCCTGTTTTAGAGCTGTTTCTGCCTCTGCTTGTTTTGCAGCCATTTCTGCTTGTTTTAGAGCTCTTTCAGCTGCTCTTTCATCGCGTTCGGCAGCTTTTTCCTGAATAAGTAGGTATTCTGCGTATTTCTTCTCACTCCATTGTGTTAATTCATCACCTTCCAACTTTAATTTTAAACCCATATCGATGAAATCAAATAATGACGACATGATGGAGAAAATATGTCAATGAAAATCAATCACACAAAATATATTGTAAATGGTTAGTAGAAAAACAACTTACAATTGATTTGACTATACGATGCGTGCCCACTAATGCATACGTAAAGTTAAAGTGAAGAAAAATATACTCAAGTGCCCTTGGATATGGTGACGAATGGTTGGGCAATCGGGCTAGAGAAACTGTAGGGTCGTACTTCGGAACCACTAATGACCTCTACGGCAGGGTTATGGATGGTACGCAAAAAACCTGCTTTGTTTTTGGAGAGAAATAAGTTAGCGTGTGTTTGTTGGTGTGTGCCTGCAAGTCACTAAGTGTTGATTGGGTTTGGATGGCGTCGAGTATAATTGTATGTCGTAAATTTGTCGTCAACAGTGTTTCTTTCAACAGAAGTTACACTCTTTCCAAAACTCTTTGCGTTCCACAAACTCAATACACAAAAACAATCTATCTGTATTTGAACACTCACTAACATTGATGACACATCACTTACATCAAGATGACAGTCAGTAAGGACAAAGACATCAAGTTTACAAGATGGCGACAAGGTCAAAATGGCGGCAAAATCACAATGTTGACAAGGTCAAACGGTGACAATTTTCACAAATTATAAATGTTTAACACGTTTACAGGATCAAACAATATGTACTGTACATTTACTAATGATCTTAAACATATTTAGACAATGTAGTAATGGATCACACTGAGACTTTTCCGATCACATGTACATCACTATAACCTTGACAAATTTTACAAGCACAAGAATTATAGTTTTAAAGTTTTAAATCACAAAGACGAACAACACACGTCTAAATATATTAGGTTCTTAAATAAAGACGAGCAACCCACGTCCACACATGTCAGGATCTTATATTAGGCTCGTTGGCTAACACATGTGAGACAGTACAAGTACAACGTGATTCGACGTAAGACACAGCAACACAATTTCTATGGATTTATTACCACGTTAAATACATAACAATAGTTACAGCAATGTACAACATATAACAACTCACAACCACAATACAGCTCATAGGTCTGGCGCTCACGATATCAGTCGTTCAGCTCACAACCACGGAGATTCACACAAAACGCCTTGCTCTCGACACACACGTCCGTTCAGATGTCCAGTCCCAGCTCGGTCTGAGATTAACACACACTGCCCACTGCCTCTGGTGGGGTCACGTGGCTTTGCGTGCGTCTGTCGTCAGCGCTGGTCGCGTGTCAGGTAAGAATCTCGCCGGCGCGACAACTCTTGTCCGCCGGGCGCCGTAACGATGTTGCTGCTAGGCTCTGACATCATGTCTTCTAACACATTCAAATGATGTCATTTTCCTCATTTTCTTTCTTAATAACCAGTCTTCTTCAACGTTGTGTTCTTGTTGAATATACTTGTGTTTTCTCCATTCTACCCAATCTTTTTGAATACTCTTCTACAACATTTATATTCAAAGGAGGATATGTTATTCTCTATTCATTTATTTAATGTCCAAGTTTCGCACTTGTAATATTTGCTCTTATTTCGCCATAGGAAATATGTAAGCTCTTAGTTTTCTGACTTCTGTTGTTGAATCTGCTCCATTACATCAAGGTTTGTTAAATATTTGTAGAGCAATACGTGTCCCTCTTTTAATTTCTGTATTTACAACTGCGGAAATCTGCGAAAAGTATTTTAGGCATAGATACATTTAATTCTGTGCTGAGATTCTGAATCTCCAGATTTGTGAGGCAGCTATCCTAACCACGCTGCCACCCGCTCCTCTAAAATAAAGGAATACATTATAAACAGATGTAGAAGCCACTGTCATGCAGTGGCCAGCACGCTTGCCTGCTGGTCTGATGATGGTGTGTTCCAGTCCCGATGAAGGCTGAAGTAAAACATTGCCCTGTTCCCCCAGGTTCCCGCAGCCTAAAATGCGTACCAGGAAACGTCATGGGGGTAAAGATAAAGGTGTCTAGCAGATTGATCTATACATATATATATCCATATGTCTATTTCTATATATCTGTCTAGATCTATATAGATCTATATATGTCTAGATTATATATTTAGTGTGCTGAGTGGTCTCGAGGTATGGTGTCCACCTCGAGTGCTGGAGGTCCTGGGCTCAAGCCCCGGTGAGGGCCGTGATTTTTTTTTCACAGTGGACTTCTGGTAAAAAAATTTCCTGGTCTCTGGGTAGTGAGATCGGACGTCCGTGTGTATTGTTGCTCACGTAAAACAAATCCCTTGGCAGTTGGACATCGAAAAAGAGTAGCCTAGCGGCGCTGCCCAGGCAAAAGTTCGAGTTAAAAATCTACCCCAAGTATTTCAGGATCCTCGCCGGTGCTACGGGGTTCGTGCACTGAGCTGATATTCTCCGGACTCAGGTTTGAGTTAGGAGTAGAACGGAGCACCTATGGGTTACACCAGTGTGCCGTGATGTTGATCCGTCGACTAAAAACTAAGAACTAAACTGACCTATACAAATATGGGGCTAGCACCATATACCCAATACACTGTAAGCCGAACCTTTAGATATGGCTCACAAATGATTGGATTCAACTGTTCATTTATCTGTTACTCTGAGTACATTATAATTCTATAAATCTAGAATTATTGTTAAATTAATGTATAATAAGAGTAACATGTCACTGTTTTCATATTTTTTTTATGTTGCATATCCCTTACAGGACGTTGCAGTCAACACCAGCATCTTTCAGCTGCTGTTAATGTACTAGGCAAGTTTTACGTTCAGTAGCTTGCATTGATTTCTGAACGACCGGCTCACATACCCCCGTAATTTACCAGCGCGGCGCGAACCGCTGCCGATTCTCGCAGCTGCTGTTTTCCCCACGTGGATATACGGAACTACGAACAACGTCGCTTTCCTTGGCCAGGGAGACCGGCGTTTTCATATTAAAAGTGTAAAATACTCACATTTGTTTAATAGTATCATTCGCTTGTTAACAAGTACTATTCACTAACCCGACTGCCGTGGAGGTAGTTTCTGAATCTTAGACTGTTTGAAACAAAATAACAACAAAACTTGGTTAGTGGTCGTATCTTCCATTATGCAACTCTGAAACTCCTCTTCTTCGTATGCCTGTTATCTCCCAGTGAAGCGCAGATCCAACTTAAGCCTTTTAACTTCCAATGCAGCACAGACTCTAGTTAATTAGTCGACAGATCATCCTCATTGCACATCGAACCATTCAGTCCATAAGTGCTCGGATCCCCTCCTCAACAAATCCCTCAGCGTGTAGCGGCTAACGACACCAGTTCTGTGTTGGTTTATCAATCTTCTTTGGCTTCCTGCGTAGTGTTCTTGTTTGGCCACCCCTCTTTTAATTTGCTGTTCTCGCAGCCTGGCCATGGTTGTAGATTCCCAGTCATCACTTGGTTCTCGCAAAAGTGTTACTTCTCGTAGAACATTCAGAATGTCAGCCTGGTCCATGGCGCGTCCGCCCTCCACAGTAGCCTCACCTGCGAGCTTGTCAGCCCGCTCATTTCCTTGTACTCCCGCATGCCCTGGCACGAAGATGAAACTAATCTTTGCCAGCCGAGACCGCTCCAGAAGCAGCAACCTTCGGATCGACCCCTCCTCTATCCTCTTGATCATGTTCATTGAGTCGCTAAGGAAACATGCCCTAGTGAATGTTTGTGTCTCGAGCCATGTTATTGCTTTACTTACTGCCATGACTTCCATAGTCAGGCTACTTGTGGTTTCAGTGAAAGCACCAGAGTCCTCCTTCACAATTCTCCCTCCGGCCCGAGCTGTAAAGGCCCATGAGCTTCTCACATGTCGGACGACCGACCCATCTGTGTAGATGACAGCATCACCGTCTAGCGAATTCTCGAAAATCAACGCTTGTACTATTTCAGCCTCCACAGCAGCCGAATTTTCTTGTCTGCATTTTCTATCTAGTTGGATGCAAACTGAAAAGGATGTGCAGAAATCTGTTGGCACTTGTACCCACTCCTCGCCAGGTTCTAAGTCCTCAAGTGAACACACCTGTTGAAGAATGTCTTCGGCTTGACCCATCCATGACCGTCCTCTTTTTAACCTGCTGCCCTTCACCTTCCTAATTTCACTATGCAGTGGATGTTGTGTGTTTGCGTTAACTCTGAGGTAGGCGCTAGCTCTGCAAACTTGTATTCTCTCTTCAATGGTTGGAAAATCAAGAAGGTAGCGCTTCGCCCTGCATGCTGTATCTCTTGTACATCCAAGAATAATGCGCATATCTTCATTCTGTATCTTTTCCATCCTTTCTATCTGCTTACGGCTGAGAGTCAGGATTGCCATTAGTACAGGTAGCACAGACTCTACAACCACCTACGCCTAGTTCTTTTAGACTTGTTCAGTTTTGATTGGATTTTGCAGCTAACGTTTTCTACGGGATGAGGTAGCCATTGTCACGCCAATCCCCTTTAATCACCTCGTATAGCATTCAATCCTCTCGTATGACATTCAATCCTCTCGTATGACATTCAATCCTCTCGTATGACATTCAATCACCTCGTATGACATTCAATCACCTCGTATGACATTCAATCCTCTCGTATGACATTCAATCCTCTCGTATGACATTCAATCCTCTCGTATGGACATTCAATCCTCTCGTATGACATTCAATCCTCTCGTATGACATTCAATCCTCTCGTATGACATTCAATCCTCTCGTATGACATTCAATCCTCTCGTATGACATTCAATCACTCTCGTATGACATTCAATCACCTCGTATGACATTCAGTCACCTCGTATGACATTCAATCCTCTCGTATGACATTCAATCCTCTCGTATGACATTCAATCCTCTCGTATGGCATTCAATCGTCTCGTATGACATTCAATCCTCTCGTATGATATTCAGTCCTCTCGTATGGCATTCAATCCTCTCGTATGACATTCAATCCTCTCGTATGACATTCAATCCTCTCGTATGACATTCAGTCACCTCGTATTACATTAAATCCTCTCGTATGACATTCAATCCTCTCGTATGACATTCAATCCTCTCGTATGACATTCAATCACCTCGTATGACATTTAGTCACCCCGTATCATCTTTATGGTGGGTTACAATGTTACAATTCTCTGCTTCCCTTATGGACGCTGAAAATACATTGGCTACCTGGAATTTAAAGAGAAATATTGCATGCTCTTGCAGGACATTGGGATCAATCCCAGGTTGGTAGGTCAGCATTGCCGAATGGGTAACAACGCGTGTTCTTAAACATCCGATGTGCTGATGCAGAGGTAAGCAGTTCAACCCCTACACTGGACAGCTGGACTAAAATGTTTATCTGTAGTCCTTGACATGGGGACGTAAATTACAAATACCTCTGAAGTCGGAGTGGGTTCGCCTGATGGCTAGGGACACTGTTAATAGGGAAAGCTAATTCACACGCAAAATTCAGCCCATCACTACTATAAATAGTGTGTATGGACTACGCTTGAGTTCAAAGCGAGTGAGCGCAAAAAAAGAAAAAAATCCCAGGTTGAATTTTTGTAAATTTTTTTGTTTTCCCCTTTTTCCCCCGTTAGTTTTGTTTTGCCCCAATTT
>JACEFZ010007111.1:0-2500 GCA_014155875.1 Cepaea nemoralis
TGTTTTTTATTTACGTGGGGTTTTTTGGTGCGTACATGTGTGTTTAAATGTATGTGTGTATGTGTGTGTATGTGCATGTTCGTGTATGTATGCGTATATGTTTGTTTGTGTATATGTTCATGCATGCAGTGTATGCGAGGGAGTGTGGGTGTGTATGAGACATGTGTGTATGTCTGGGAGATGTGTGTGGGGGAATGTATGTGTGGAGGGGTTGTGTGTGGGTGGATGGGTGATGTGTGCGTGGGTGGGTGAATGGATGTGTGGTCGGTGGGGGGGGGGGGGGGGAGGTGAGGTATGTGTGGTTAAAGGATGGGTGATTGGAGGGGGTGAGTGTGTGGGTGGGTGAGTGTGTGTAGATTGGGGTGGGGATGTGTGTGTGTGTGTGTGTGTGTGTGTGTGTGTGTGTGTGTGTGGTGTGTGTGTGTGTGTGTGTGTGTGGGCGTGGGATGTGTGTACAATATCTATTACCAGCCAGATGTCCCGCCTCTGTTACTGTGATGTGTACAATATATATGACCAGCCAGACATCCCGCCTCTGTTACTGTCATGCGTACAATATCTATGACCAGCCAGATGTCCCCCCCCCCCTCTGTTGCTGTCATGTGTACAATATATATTACCAGCCAGATATCCCTGTCTCTGTTGTTGTCATGTGTACAATATCAATGATCAGCCAGTATTCCGCCTCTGTATCTGTCATGTGTACAATATCTATGATCAGCCAGATGACCCCTCCCCCCCCCCTCTGTTGCTGTCATGTGTACAATATATATTACCAGCCAGATATCCCGTCTCTGTTATTGTAATGTGTACAATATCAATGATCAGCCAGTATTCCGCCTCTGTATCTGTCATGTGTAAAATATCTATGACCAGCCAGACATCTCGCTCCTGTTGCTGTCATGTGTACAATATCTGTGACCAGCCAGATATCCCGTCTCTGTTGTTGTCATGTGTACAATATCTATGACCAGCCAGATATCCCGCCCTGTCTGTTGTCATGTGTACAATATCTATGACCAGCCATATATCCCCCCTCTGTTACTGTCATGTGTACAATATATATGACCAGCCAGATATCCCGCCCCTGTTACTGTCATGTGTACAATATCTATGACCAGCCTGATATACCGCCTCTCAGTTGCTGTCATGTGTACAATATCTATGACCAGCCAGATATCCCGCCCTCTGTAGCTGTCAGGTGTACAATATCTATGACCAGCCAGATACTCCTGCCTCTGTATCTGTCATGTCGTACAATATTTATGACCAGTCCAGATATCCCGCCTCTGTATCTGTCATGCTGTACAATATCTCATGACCAGCCATATATACCCCCTCTGTTACTGTCATGTGTACAATATATATGACCAGCCAGATATCCCGCCCCTGTTACTGTGATGTGTACAATATTTATGACCAGCCAGATATCCCGCCTCCTGTATCTGTCATGTGTGACATATCCTATGACCCAAGCCAGACATCTCGCCTCTGTATCTGTCATGTGTACAAAATCTATTACCAGCAAGACATCCCGCCTCTGTTACTGTCATATGTACAATATCTATGACCAGCCAGACATCCCACCTCTGTATCTGTCATGTGTACAATATCTATGACCAGCCTGATATCCCACCTCTGTATCTGCCATGTGTACAATATTTATGACCAGCCAGATATCCCGCCTCTGTATCTGTCATGTGTACAATATCTATTACCAGCCAGATATCCCGCCTCTGTATTTGTCATGTGTACAATATCTATGACTAGCCAGATATACCACCTCTGTATCTGTCATGTGTACAATATCTATGACCAGCCTGATATCCCGCCTCTGTATCTGCCATGTGTACAATATTTATGACCAGCCAGATATCCCGCCTCTGTATCTGTCATGTGTACAATATCTATTACCAGCCAGATATCCCGCCTCTGTATCTGTCATGTGTACAATATCTATTACCAGCCAGATATCCCGCCTCTGTATCTGTCATGTGTACAATATCTATGACCAGCCAGATGACCCCTCCCCCCCCCCCCCTCTGTTGTTGTCATGTGTACAATATATATGACCAGCCAGATATCCCGCCCCTGTTACTGTGATGTGTACAATATCTATTACCAGCCAGACATCCCGCCTCTGTTACTGTCATATGTACAATATCTATGACCAGCCAGATTTCCCGCCCCTGTTGCTGTCATGTGTACAATATCTATGACTAGCCAGATATCCTGTCTCTGTATCTGTCATGTGTACAATATCTATGACCAGCCAGACATCCCGTCTATGTATCTGTCATGTGTACAATATATATGACCAGCCAGATATCCCTCCCCTGTTACTGTGATGTGTACAATATCTATGACCAGCCAGACATCCTGCCTCTGTATCTGTCATGTATACAATATTTATGACCAGCCAGATATCCCGCCTCTGTATCTGTCATGTGTACAATATCTATGACCAGCCTGATATCCCGCCTCTGTATCTGCCATGTGT
>JACEFZ010007111.1:7500-32500 GCA_014155875.1 Cepaea nemoralis
TTGACTTGGGGTGAAATTACAAGTATCTCAGAAGTCGAAGTTGTTTCGCCAGATGGCGAGGGACACTGGTAATATGGAAAGCTAGCCCACACACACACACAATCAGTCCATTGCGGACTGCACACGAGTTCACAGCGAACGAAAGAAACAAAAAAGAAATAAAAAGCAACACTTTGGAATAAAAACAAATTAAAGTAACAACACATGGAACAAAAGCAGCGATTGCAATTTTTTTTTATTTTAGTATATATTTAATTATTGTATTAGGGGTAAACAGACGTTTCGTTGGTTGAACCCACTTGTTCATAATCTAGAGAAATGAAACTAATTACAGTCTGGGAGAGATTGTAAAAACAAAATAAAAACAAAAACAAAGAGTGGACAGAAAGACGAGTCGTTAGTTTACTATCGACTGCTAATTGAAGACACAGCAATATGACGAGTAATAAAGGATTATCCAGGTTTCATTGAAGTGGGTGACGTTTTGACGAATCCGGCGTGTTTTACGAAAGGGATGTTAATGGAATAGTCACATCTACACCTTACAACGTTTGCTGAGAGAGACGAAGCTTATGTTGGTTTGCCCGGAGTGCTACGATAACAATTCTTCATAAACCATAAACTCAAACAATGGAAATGTAGGTTTCGTGCTAGATATCCACGCAATGCTTTATGCGAACCGATGAGCTAAGGACAAGAGCATATCAAGAATTTTCTACCAAGGATACGCGGGTGTGCCAGGAAACGAACAGACTGACAACTTGGCTGCTGCCGCGCCCTTGAGGAGCCTGTTATATTATTGCAAGCGGATGTGGTGAAGGCTCTCTGTGATGGAGTGGAGTGCGCTGCAAAACACACAGAGGACGCTACTTTGAAGAGGCTGATTTAGGTTGAGGGGGCGGGGTGAGAGGAGAATTTGGACAACGTTCAACACTTACATGACAACATGGGCAGAGGTTCAGTCAGGCTGCCACAGGTACCATCAGCATGGGGACTCTTCGCTGGCTAATGAAGAAGGGAATGGACCATTAATGGGAATGTCCTGGCTGCATAGATGATGATTCTCAATTTTTTATTGGATGTTTATAAACGAATGTTTGAGAGGAACGTAGATTACAAAGATTATTTACATGCATACACAGCGTTCTGTGGTCATGCAATGAGAAGAAAGGCATCGGAAGTACATCGTGATCACTAAACAGCTCAACGGTATAAGAGGCTGAAGCAGACTGGGCAACAGGATGCTTTGATGATTCAAGACGAAGGCATAGAGAAAAAGCATCAATGGCGACATGATGCTTTGATATTTTAAGACGATGACGTAGACGAAATGCATCAATAGAATTGATCCAAAACTCTCAGGATCGCGATTTGAGGAGAGAGGAGAAAGCCCACTCCACTTGGCAATGGATATAATGATGATGCAAAGACTTTGTATACATATATGCTCATATAATTTATATAAGTTATTTATATGTATACACAAATTGGCTATATTAATTCACAGATTATTTATATGTACACAAAGAATAATTTTATGAATACACAGATGATTTATAAGTATGTGAAGATTATTTATATGAATACATAGATAGTTTATATGTATATAAAGATTATGTATATGAATACATAGATTATTTATATGCATACAGAGATAATTTATATGAATACACAGATTATTTATTTGTATATAAAAGATTATTGATGTCTATACACAGATGATGTATTTGTATACACAGAAGAGTAATATGTACAACGATTATGGATATGAAAACCTAGATGATTTATATGTATACACATATTATTTATATGTACATACAGAATATTTATATGCTAGCAAAGATTACTTATTATTTGCTTATTTTAAATACATGTCCTTTATAGAAAGTTGTCATCAGCTCCAACATTTTTTGGCTGTGAATTTCTAGGGAAATTTACGTTCAGCAGTTTGCTTTCTGAGCGACCGACGCTCACACCACTTCGAAAATAACGCAATATGGCCTGCTTTCAAATCGTCTGCAGCTGATTTCGAAGGTCGGAACACTGAAAACTGCATTTACTGCTCTAAGCCACAGATGCTACATTTGACCTTTATATGCATTACCTAGACACAGATTACAGAATTAGCTATCATATTACTAAGTACAGTACGCTTACTACTACAGCGGCGGGGCGATGAACGCGTTTCACAACTCTCCGGCATACCGAGTCAAGCGTTCACAATCAGCTGCAGTAAACAGACCCTCGTGTTAATTTGTTGACTGTCTATGAGTGTCGGTCGTTCAGAAAGCAGTGGCATACTACTGAACGTAAAATAACACCACAAAATAACAAACTGTCAAACAAGAATTATAGATGAGGTTGACTGCGACGTACTGTAAAGGACATACAGCTAGCTTAACTACTATTCATAGAACTAAAAACAAATAGACACAAAAGTCGTTGATTTCATGCATTCCTCGTTGCTCTATTTTGTTATGACGGAAGGATAGTTCCTATAGACGACGGTTCTCCCCATAAAAGTAAGTAGTTCCGTACAGCACGTGCCAGGCTCCGAAAGCTCTGTCGTGGTGCACGAGCTCGTTGCCCCAGTGAGCTGGAGGAGGACAAATTATGGGATGTTACATACAGTATATCCATCATGTGTATGCTATAACGTTCACACATGTATATTGTGGATTTTTTTTTTCTCTCGCTCGCTTCGACCTCAGGAATAGTCCATACACACTAATTATAGTTTTGATGGACTGAATTTTGCGTGTGGATTAGATTTCCCTATTAACAGAGGCCCTCGCCAGCAAGTAAACCCACTCCAACTTCTGAGGTACTTCGTAATTTACGTCCCCAAGTTAAGGATGACAGGTCAACATTTTATTCCAGCTGTCCGGTGTAGGGGTTGAACCACTAACCTCAGCATCAGCACAACGGATGCTTAAGAACAGTGCGTTCTTAACGATTCGGCCATGCTGACCTGCATATGGTAGATTATTGTACGTTACACAGATCGATCATATGTATGCTATAACGTACAGACGTATATATGATGGACTTATTGTATGTTAAACAGACAGAGTGGCTAGAATGCCCTATTCTTCTTCGGGAGAACCGGGTTCGAATCCTCGGTAAGTTGTGAATTTTCTTCTGTCGGGAGCAAAAAGAAAATCCTAACCTCCACAGTTCGCAGCGACTGCACTAGCCAGGAGGCCTTAATTCCTCAGGCTCAACACCTCCCTGCCATACACCGCAAGGTACTATATAGGCCGTAAAATGAAAGATTACACAGATCGACCATATGTTAGTCGGTCGGTCGGTGGGTCTGTCGGTGGGTCGGTCGGTGGGTCGGTCGGTCGGTCGGTCGGTCGGTAGGTCGGTCGGTCGGTCGGTCGGTCGGTCGGTTGGTTGGTTGGTTAGTTAGTTCGTTGGTTAGTTCGTTGGTTAGTTCGTTGGTTAGTTCGTTGGTTAGTTAGTTAGTTTGTTGGTTAGTTCGTTGGTTAGTTGGTTGGTTAGTCAGTCAGTCAGTCAGTCAGTCAGTCAGTTAGTTAGTTAGTTAGTTAGGTAGTCGACAGATCATCCTCATTGCACATCGAACCATTCAGCCCATAAGTGCTTGGATCCCCTCCTCAGCAAATCCCGCAGCGTGTAGCAACTAACGACACCAGTTCTGTGTTGGTTTATCAATCTTCTTTGGCTTCCTGCGTATTGTTCTTGTTTGGCAACACCTCTTTTAATTTGCAGTTCTCGCAGTCTGACCATGGTATGATGATATAACGTACAGACGTATATACGGAAGATTATTGCATCTTACAGTACACAATGTAATTGGAAGATTACAGTACGTTAGATCTTAGAAACGCCTGCGATCAACGTTTGCTATGCATCTTTTCCGGACTGTCCTTTTGAGGTTTTAACTGGTTTCCCGCAAATCCCACCCCAGAGTTTGACTTTAAGAATCTCTCATGTGGGCCAGATGTCCCCGTTCTCTATGTGGCGATGTCAGGGCAGACTTGTAGGACATGCTTCCAGGCGTGCCTTAGTGCTCCACAGCTGCAAGTGTCAGAGTCAGTCAGACCTATTCGGCGGAGGCATGCTCTGAGTCCACAATGTCCTGTACTCTGAAGATTCTGGTCTGGACGTTTCTGCTAACGCTCTTTTATGCTGCCATGTTCTGGTCTGTAGTTCTCCCTGCATTTCTGCGAATTGGTCCCCAAAGTTTGTTTTAATAGTTCAAACCAATGTATTCCCTTAGGGAATTTACACATAGAAGCCCTAAAATAAATATTGCACGATTTCTTGCCCGGCATATTTCACTGAATGTTGTCTGGCTCACATTTATCAAAATATTATCGATTCAATGTCTTTTGGGGAATCTTGTTGATATATATATTTTCATATATTTTCATGTACTGGTTTTCATGTAGTTGTATCTGTTTAGGAGGGTACTGATCAGAGAGTTGCTTTTTGCAGATGATGCTGCAGTTACGACCCACTCTGAGGAAGAATTGCAATGTCTACTATCTGCATTCTCCAATGCTTGTTCTGAATTTGGTTTAACAATTAGCAAAAAGAAGACACAGATTATGTCACAAGGTGCACATGGGGTACCATCAATCTTTATTGACGACGCCGAACTAGAGATAGTAGACCATTTTACGTATCTAGGATCAGTGGTAAATAGCAAATTATCCCTAGATCAGGAAATCAACATCCGGATTGGTAAGGCAGCAACAACAATGAACAGGTTAAGAAAAAGAGTCTGGGAGAACAGGAAGCTTACTGCCAAAACAAAAGTCCTTGTCTATCAAGCCTGTGTCCTTAGTACTCTTCTCTATGGCAGTGAAACCTGGACAACTTACTCACACCAAGAGAACAATTTAAACAGCTTTCATCTGCGGTGTCTGCGAAGAATTCTTGGTATTAAGTGGCAAGACAAAATCACAAATACTGAAGTATTGGAAAGATCAGGTTGTGTGACAGTTTATTCCATGCTCAGTCTTCGTAGACTTAGATGGATAGGACATCTTAGGAGGATGGATGATGGTAGAATACCAAAGGATATCTTTTTTGGTGAATTACAGATGGGTAAGAGATCTCAGGGTCGGCCTCTACTACGATACAAAGATGTGTGTAAGCGGGACATGATTGATACAGGCATTGATAATGCACATTGGGAGCAAGTCGCCGCTGAACGTGTTGCATGGAGGGCAAATATCAGAAATGGAATAAAGTCAAAGGAGAAAATTATTGCAGAAAAGTCACACACCAAGCGTTTGAGACGTAAGATGGTGCATGATGGTGGAAATGACCACGTGTTCACATGCACCCACTGTGAACGGACATTTACAGCGCAAATTGGCCTTATCAGTCACACTCGCTACTGCCATAGTTAAAAGTTATTATGCCTTTTTAGAGCACAAACTATCGTCTGTCAAGACGGCAAGGTGCCAATGATGATGATGATCTGTTTGTTTATTGGTTTTGTACTGACGAAGGCTTTGGTCTCAACGCCTATTGTGTTACATGTGATAGTGTTCTATATAGTAAAACTTACCGTCTACTTGGTAATTTATTGTAAAGATCTTTTGGTAACATTAGAGTTTTCTTGTTGTGTTTTTCTCCCGCTCGCGTTGACCGCTACCATCGTCCACACTGCTACGGCGCAGTTCGAATCCCCCATCCCGCGGTCGAAACATGGATGTGAGCAATTTGGCAGTAGAATGTCTTGCGCTAGTTTTTATGAAATGGTATGAGTGTCGATCGTTCAGAAAGCAATGCAAACTACTGAACGTAAATTTGCCAAGAAATCACAAACAGCCAAAATAATGCAGGGGTTGACTGCGGCGTCCTGTAAAGGATATTTAACTAACTTAACTAATCCCCGGGCACTTCTTTTGTAACATTAGCGCAGGTGTAGGTGATTACTGCCACAGTAAGCACATAGTTTCTGACAGTTCCTTACCTAAGGTGATTACTCTCGCAGTTAGCACATAGTTTCTGACAGTTCCTTACCTAAGGTGATTACTCTCGCAGTAAGCACATAGTTTCTGACAGTTCCTTACCTAAGGTGATTACTCTCGCAGTAAGCACATAGTTTCTGACAGTTCCTTACCTAAGGTGATTACTCTCGCAGTAAGCACATAGTTTCTGACAGTTCCTTACCTAAGGTGATTACTCTCGCAGTAAGCACCTAGTTTCTGACAGTTCCTTACCTAAGGTGATTACTCTCGCAGTAATCACCTAGTTTCTGACAGTTCCTTACCTAAGGTGATTACTCTCGCAGTAAGCACATAGTTTCTGACAGTTCCTTACCTAAGGTGATTACTCTCGCAGTAAGCACCTAGTTTCTGACAGTTCCTTACCTAAGGTGATTACTCTCGCAGTAAGCACATAGTTTCTGACAGTTCCTTACCTAAGGAGATTACTCTCGCAGTAAGCACCTAGTTTCTGACAGTTCCTTACCTAAGGTGATTACTCTCGTAGTAAGCACCTAGTTTCTGACAGTTCCTTAACTAAGGAGATTACTCTCGCAGTAAGCACCTAGTTTCTGACAGTTCCTTACCTAGCCAGTCTTTGGTTATGCGGCTGTCGGACCAATGAGGCAATCTGGTGTTATAATTGATGGGCACCGGCAGGTAGGAGGGCGAGAAGTACGGCTGCTCAAACACCGAGCACTGGTCTGGCTCTTTCAGGTACCTGGCGACGAAGATAAATAACATGGTCACCGCATAGCTACCATTGTCACAGAGATGTTGGATGCACAACCACCACCACCATCACTACTACTACTACTACTACTACTACTACTACTACTACTACTACTACCGCTGCTGCTGCTGCTACTGATGCTGATGTTGATGCTGCTGCTACTCTACTAATATTATCACTACCAACACTTACTACAACAGCTGCTACAACTACTACTAATAGTATGCTACCTCTACTACTACTGTTACTACTACTACCATCACCACCACTACTATTACTACTACTACTACTACTACTACTACTACTACTACTACTACTACTACTACTACTACTACTGTTACCACCACCACCACCATCACTCTTACTACTACTACTACTACTACTACTACAACTACTACAACTACAACTCGTACGTGAAATCCTGGAGTGGCGTCCCTTTGTTGACATCAAACACGGTCAAGGCCGCCTGGTTATGTTGGACCGGATTATACACCTGTCTCTCCGGTTTAATCCGGTAAGGTATGTAGTAGGCCATGTCCAGGCAGGAGAAAATCCAGAGTCCGGCGACAAGTGTCCTTCAAATATATGTGAGACTGGTGGTTGGTCAAATCTATTCCAATGTTAGGTCTGTGGTTCCTGTAATACACGTTAATACAACAAATATTGTGTGATGTGATATAGCACACTTTACCCATATAGGCAATAATCCTTTTTGATTAATATCCTAAATGTTGCTGATTCGGTCGCAGGATTATTAATCTGAGACTGGGATGGGCCCTAATTATAACTTCTCTTTTGAGGATGAACGCGGTAGAGGTAATTTGGTTGGGGGAGGAGGGTAAATATATCATACGAGCCAATATTAAATTTTGTTGCATGTTGTTGTTGTTTATTTTTCATTTCTGCAATCAACCCCAGCATTTATAGGCTTGTTTATTTATTTACTAGGAGTTGTTAGTTCAATAATTTTTTCATTACTTTCTCAGTGGTATCACCACAAGCCATCTAAATCAACGCAAAGCGGTCTGTTTCCAAATCGCCTACAGTTGATTTCGAATCCTCGACCCAATATGACGAGAATTTGTGAAACTGACACAGTATTACATTATTGTATATTTAGTGTATTCTCGTAATGCACATGTAAGTTTGTTTTTTTAATTCGCATATCCTTTACATGACATCGCTGTCAACCTCAGCATCTTTCAGCTGATTGTTGATTTCTTGGCAAGATTACGCCCAGTAGTCTGCCATTGCTTTCTGAGCGACCGTCTCAGTTATCCCGCAAGTCACCAACGCGGGGAGAACCGCTTCCAATTCTCGCGCGCTGCGTTATCCTGCGAGGATAAACGGGATTACGGAGAAAGTTGTGTAACCCCTCGGCCAGAGAGACCGACACATGTACGTTAGGTCGGCGAATCGGTAGGTACTTAACTAGTATTAGGTAGGTAGGTAGGTAGGTAGGTAGGTAGGTAGGTAGGCAGGTAGGTAGGTAGGTAGGCAGGTTTAAGGTTGATCATAACATTTGAAACACTTTCTATGGGGCTGGGTCGACCCAGAGCTACGTAGTCATGGAAATAATCCAGTCTCGAGGATCCTGGTCACTCCCGGAGGCATCATTCTCTCCAGGCTGTGATGATGTATCTCTTCTTCTACACTACACACACGCTCACAGAGGTCCCCCACCACGGCTGCTTTATCATACACTACTACCCCCACCGAGCAGTGCAGACCCAGCCAATCTGTCCCCCACTCGTTTCCCACAAAACCAGCATGTCCTGGGGGAAAATCCAAAAGATGCTCTCTGTTTTTGATTGTTGAATGGAAGCCTATCTCTCGGCCCGAAGCATGCCTGTCTTTGCCTTTCTGGTCATACTTTGTGAGTCTGTTACACTCACGACATGCGTGTGCTGTTTGTCTTCCAGCCTGCGGAATGCCGTTGTGACTTCTTCCAACTTCATTCTAAGACTATATATTGTTGTATCATATGTCAGGCTCTCCTGTACCAAACACTGTCCACTAACCGACGTCACGAACCATCAAGACCTTCTTTCACCTCTTAGAGTATGCTTAGTAAGGTGGAGAGGAATGTTTCTTGTGGAATGACTCACCTCGTTTTCAGAGGTCACAAATTGTGAGAACTGTATCGATTTTTTGCCCGAGCCTTGCAGGAGTGTGGGGGGATGAACAGGCTGATAGGCTGGCATGGAGTGCACTTCTTGGTGGTAGGTTACCTGAGGACAAGGGAGAGGTGGTCGTGCCCCTGTGGGACCAGGTGGAGGAACAGAATTCAGAACCCGTATGTGGAAAGGATGAGATTGCGGGGGAGTGGCAGGGGTTCTGGTAGAATCTCAAAACTGAGAGGTAAGACCAGGAGAACTTTCAATCAAATAGCGGTGGGAACAATTAGTAGTGTGACTCTTCGCTGGCTGTTTAACGTGGGGACGGAGCGCGTATGGGAATATCTTGATTGCAGTGATGTTGGTTCTAAGCTCAACTCAACTCAACTCAGCAGAGCCATCCCATATTAATGATTACATCACCTTGTAGAGAATAGTTGTGAATCAATTATTGCATCTCCCATTGAATGGAGGCTGTCGGCCAAACCTGCATACCCATGTTGACATGTTGTGCATTGACTTTGTGTCACTGTATCGTATATATGTATGCTATATATACTGTTATCTAGACGGCCGTACGTTAAGCGAACAGAAACAAGAACAACCTGAGTCCTGCGTTTAAAGATTTCAAGTTAGAATCTGCATCTGTAGACTAGTTGTGTTCTTGGGTGTGTTATCTTAATTCATCTTCGTGTGTTGTTGTTTCGGCCGTCATTGGCGTGGGCTAACCTCCAGCGCCATTTGTAAAGGCCGGTCTCCACGCGCCACAAATATCGCTGGTTCTTTGTCGCCTAATGCTAGAGGGTGTTGGGGAATTTCCTGTGAAGATTTCTTCTCTAAATACAAGTAAAACGATGTAATAATGCAAGTTAACAGATGTCCTGGCCAACTAAATATAATGATAAACAGTACACATCTGAAAAGAGTTAAAGTGTTTAAATACCTGGGACGTAGATGGCAGAATAGACAGAAAATCGAAATCAGATGTCAAAAAGAAATTCCGCTTATATATCAACTTTCATCTATACTAAAACATCTAAATATACCTATGTCTGCAAAACAGTAGATAATAAATAGCATATTCACACCAACCCAATGCTACCAATGTCAAACTTAGACTTAATCCACATCACACTAACGCAAAATCAACACCTGTGAGATGAGATTCTTGAGGAGAGCTGGCAACTTAATTATCCGAGGCCGGGTAATAAATTGTGTTATTAAAAGCACGGTTGGATCAACACCTTGTGCACATTTATTGAAAGGAGAAGATACAAATGGTTCGGCCATCTCGTTAGAATGCAACACCATCAACTACCAGCTCTGGTAAGAAGATTTGATACGAGAGCAAGAGGACGCCCGAGAAGAAAATTAATTGACGACAATGACATTGAACAATAACACGGAATGACACTATTCAATGCCACCCACAGGGCGCTGAAATATCAACTATCCCTCCCCACGACGCTCGACGGCAAAAGTGGAAGGTAGTGATGATCTCTTCTTTGAACAAAGAAGACATAAGCTATAGGTTGCACAATGTATTGTCCGATATATTTCCCACATACGCGAGGTGCATCCAAAGAATACACAGATTGGACAATGTATTTTCTGATATTTCCCACACATGTGAGGTGCGGTGCAAACACAGAAATACACAGGTTGCACAATGTATTTTCTGATACGTTTCCCCACACATGTGAGGTGCATACACAGAAATACACACGTTGCACAATGTATTTTCTTATACATTTCCCTATATCCATGACATGCATACAAAGATATACAGCGAAATCTGCCAAGCAATACATTGTGCAACGCATTGTTTGTGTCCTCATTTTGCAAATAAAACGGTGCAATATTGTTTTGGATGTCCTTTTTGTTTCGATAACAACTCAGAAGTCAAGGAAGTAGTAGGGACCAGATAACACATTAGATGTTTATGAGTGATAATCAATACATACCACTGTATTTCTTATGTTATTTCATCAATGACCTCAAAGGCTCCCCAGCAGTTCATTCTTTTTGTTTTTAATTTTGATTGTTTTTGTTTCGAAGGAAGTGAGGCGATGGTAGCCTTTTGCAAGATGGAAAACACACTTACTAATACAAAGATGTCAAATGCAACGAAAAAGTGTATAAAATAGACGTTGTACTCTTGTATGTTACAGCTTTCTCACATGCCTGTGCCAACTTTGGGCTCAATATCAACTTGGAGAAGACTGTAGTTATGTACCAGCCAGCTCCATGGAATAATCACACTGTGCCGAATATCAAAGTGAACGGTCATAGTCTAAGTGTTGTGGACAAATTCACCTATCTTGGCAGCACTGTGTCACAAGCTATCACAATTGATGACGAAGTGAATGCAAGAATCTCCAAGGCCAGTGTGGCCTTTGGCAGACTGTACAAGAATGTATGGGACAGAACTGGAATAAGCCTGCAAACAAAGCTAAAAGTCTACAAAGCAGTTGTATTATCCACACTGCTATATGCTTGTGAAACCTGGACTGTTTATTAGCGACACGCTAGGAAATTAAACCACTTCCACACTGTCTGCCTAAGAAAGCTACTGAAGATTAAATGGCAAGACAAGATTCCAGACACTGAAGTCCTAGAAAGAGCGTCCATGCCCAGTATCCACACTCTACTGATGAAGAATCAGATTCGCTGGGCTGGTCACTTGACTCGCATGCCAGATCACAGACTCCCTAAACGAATTTTTTACAGCGAACTACGTTGTGGTAAACGCTCCCAAGGTGGCCAGAGGAAACGCTTTAAAGACACTCTGAAAATCTCTATGAATGCTTTTGGAATTCATCATGACACCTGGGAGACTGCAGCCAGAGACCGAAATTCGTGGCGTGCATCATTACACAAGGGTGCAGTCATGTGTGAGGCAACCAGGACTGCAAGAGCTGTAAAGAAAAGGCAGGACAGAAAAACCATTGCAGGAAATCCTCCTCCAGAGACGTCAAGCATTCTTTGTCCACATTGTCAAAGAAGAATTCGAGCCAAAATAGGCCTTATCAGCCATCTTAGAACCCACGGCTCCATACTTTCAACCCCACTGGATGAAATGAATGGTCATCATCATTCTTGATGGACAAACAACACTCTTGTATGGATGGGAAACGCGGACAATGAGCAAACAAGCTTAAAAAAAAAAAAAATCTAATGGCAGTGCAAATGTGGTTTCTGAGGAAAATGCGAAGATACCACGGACAGACAGAAAAATAAAAACAATGAGCATCTCCTACAAGAAACAAATGAAAACCGTAAATGATTAGAGAAATTAGAAAATAAATAATAAAATGTTTGCGTATCCTTTTACAGGACTTAGCTGTCAACAGCAGCATCTTTCAGCTGTATGTTGATCTCTTGGCAAGATTACGCTCAGTAGTTTGCCATTGCTTTCTGAGCGGCCGGCTCAGTATCCCGCAAGTCACGAGCGGGGGTCGAACCGCCTCAGCTCTCGCTCCGCTGCGAGACTCTGCGTGATAAACGGGATTACAGAGAGAAAGTGTTGTAACCCCACAGCCAGAGAGACCGGCTTAGAAAATAAACAGTAAACAAATGTTTGGGCATGTTATGAGAAGAAATAAATTGTGAAACTTGGTGACATCTGGCAAGACAGGGAAAAAGAGCAAGGGGTAGGTAGATACGTAAATATCTGGATAGTTTGGCATCTTAGAGTTCGCTCGCTCACTTGCTTTTGAAGAAAATATATTCAGGCCCGTTCAACTGTCAATTATTTGGTTAGTTAAAAATTTGGGTCATTATGATGTTTCCTTTTTGAATAACGAAGACACAAACAATATATTGCACGATTTATTGCCTGGCATATTTTGCTTCATCTCGTCAGGTACATACTGCAGAAATCACACAACTTACGTGAATTAACTAGATAAATCCTTGAAGTTGAAAAATACACATATTCGCACAGTAATGTCAATTATCTACCACGGTAATTTTAAGCCGACTAACATGTCTTTCTGTTTACACAATTCTGGCTTGCGTTGATAGATCATAATTGCTTCTGCAAATTTTAACAAGCGAGTATTTTGTGTGTTAAACAACACGCGAAAGGCAGTGTCTCTGTCAACCACATGGCCGCTTTCGATAATGTTCCTACCAATTGAAGACGCCGGAAGCTTCCGGTGTATCGGCCCCACGAGGCTAGCATCTCCTGTGTGTTGTATCTTGTTGAGGTATGTGTTCTGACACTCGTTTGTTAAGCTGTCTATCTGTTCTACCAATGTAGAAGGCCTGTCATCTACATGTAAACTGGTAAATACAATTGTTTGTGGCGTACAGAGGAACAGGCTCTTTGACTGTTGCTGTAGGAATGGGTACGGTTTTACATCTAATGACTGGAGTTGCCGCACAGAATGTTCGACCTACTGCTGTAGTAAGCCGGTCTTGTAGACGTTGCATTACGTCATCCCCTCGAAAGGTTAGCTGGATGAATACCTTGAGTTTGGGGACTGTAGTTACGTCTGGTTTTGGTTTAGCTGTTGGCAGTGGCGCTTTATAAATCCTGTGGAGTACCCATTCAGGTTTAAGACATTCTTCAGAGTTTCAAATTCCTCTGTCAGTGTGTCCTGGGTGCATATCTTTCTAGCACGGTCAAACAAGGTCCGTACTAAGCCCCGTTTGTACTGGACAGGTGTGAAGCTCTGAAAATTTAGGTATTTGCCAGTCCATGTTTCTTTGCGATACACCGATCTTTGAATTGTGCCGTCTGCTCTACGTGTCATTAGAATATCTAGGAACGGTAACGCTTCGTTGTGTTCGTGTTCCATAGAGAGATGTTCTTATGCGTCTTGTTCATTGTGGCCTGGAACGATGTTGCTTGTAGCTCGTCTGTTTCCTTTTTGCTTGTGAAAATAGAGCTGCGTATTTCGCTTCATGGACACCCTTGGAGTGATTTTCAAGCTAATTTATGTTTACTGCCTACAATGTGTGGACTGCGCCTGGCCCTGCAGCCAGCAGGGTTAGGATCTGATAGCCTCTCCCAGGAGGGGTGAAAAGCGAAAATTCGTAGCCTGCCGTTGACGTTCAGACAACACAAGTCAACCTCACCTCCCCGTCTTGTAGACAGGGAAACCATGACCGCGAGGTCATCGGCCAACGGGGCTCTGGCTCGACAGTGGGGACGGACTCTCCTTGGTCAGATGTTCCTGCCGGCAGAAAATTGTTCCTACTGCTCGGAGAAAAAGAATTAAGCATATTCGGACTGACCCAAATGGAATATGAAGCCCATAAACGGGCACTTTGCTGCTCTCTATGCTTCACCTCGACACCACAAGCTACAAGATGAGAAATGAGCTGATTATAAGTTTGCTTCTTGTTCGGCTATCTCTCCTTTCTTCGTTTCTATTTCTTCCTAGTTTCTAGATGGGCAGAGATCAAAAACCGGTTGGTCCCGCAGCTGTCTTACTTGTATCTTAGTCTCTGTTCTCAGTCCGTGTTTACTACGCCGTCAACCTGTCCTGCGATGCTGTTTCACGTGCCCATCTGGTGCTTCTCAACAGTCTCTGCTTGAAAAGGACTAGCATGACGTGGCATTATAAGTCACGCTGCCAGCTCCCGCTTCCAACATGTGCCTTACACCTTCCTCGCGGACCGCCTGGCACCAACACATCAGCAGCATTTCTTTGCCACGCCATGTCTGCATTATTGGTTTAATGACACTTTCTGTAGTTCCTGGAATTATGAAAGAAGACCGCCTTGTGCTGGTTTTCATACAATAGTATGAGTTCCGGAAGTTCAGAAATCAATGGCAAACTACTGAACGTAAACTTGCCAAGAAATCACAAACAGCCATTAAAAATGCTGGGGATGATTGTGATGTCCTGTAGATTCTATGCATTTAACTAAAAACACAATCTGTAGCCACCAGCCTTCCCCCACTTCTTTCTCTAATAACATTTGTTGCAATCAGCAGTGTCCAGTTGACATGGCTTGGGTGGACCGACCTATTTCCGAGTCACACGTGTTTGCTTCATACTGTCTGAAACACGCTCCAGTGAAACAGTTCTTTGACTGACTGGGTGACATGGGATGATTAATCGACACCTCTGGGTAGGTCTGGTAAAGATGTTAGCAAACAACCAAGAAACCTACTTGCAATTAAAGACTACACTATAACCACTACATATACCTGTAACTTTTCCAGTGTGCCCACACTAGATGTACTGTCATTCTTGCTATTATTTGCGTTGGTAATCAAAACGATATCGTCTGACTAATATCCTTAGGCTGTCTTCTGGACTGGAAGGGTGATACATCTCCGTCACTGATATTAAACGGCGGTCAGCACAACCGAATGGAGAAGAGCGCTCGTTCTTACACATCCATTTCGCTGATGCCCAGGTAGCGGGTTAAACCCCTCCACCGGTCAGTTGGACTAAAATATTGATTTTTATGTCCTTGACTTGGGGATGTAAATTAAAGTATTTCTGAAGTCGGAGTGGGGGAGGCCCAGTGGCGAGGGACACTGGTAAAATGGAAAGCTAACCCACACACGCAAATATCAGTCCAGTGCACTAGAAGTAGTAGCCTGCGTATGGACTACACTTGAGTTCCAAGCAAACGGATGCAAGGAAAACAAAACACCTGCACACAAATGTGGAGTTGCCCATTCTGAGATCACTGGAGCGTCTCGCTACAATGTCACCGAATCAGTCAGATGTCCTTTTGCATACACATATGATGGGGAAAAGAAAGCAGAGAAATTAACTGCAAGATATACCATAACTTTCTAGCGGCTCAGGTTGTTCAGAAAGCCATGGCAAACTACTGAAAGTAACAAATGCCAAGAAATCACAAACAGCCAATCATTGCCGGGGTTGTCTGCGACATCCTGTAAAGGATATGTAAACAATATAAAATAACACAAAGTAATGCAGCTTTACAGAACACAAAAACGGAAAGAAAATTTCCACTAATTTTATTCATACTGTAACTGTGTAAAGGATAAGCAACAAACTTTAACTAACTCTTGTAGCCGGTCCATTGCAGAAAGTCGCTCTCAGCGCAGTGTGCACAAAAGTGTATCTTCCTCTAGCCATGTCTCCTACTTCATGCACCCTCATGCCCCAGGTGTCTACAGTGTCCGGTGTGCATCTTCATGCTGGTCGACCACCACCCCTTCTACCAGGAAGCGCCATTCAGTCAGTGGTCTTCTATCTCAAGCCAGTGTGATATTTACTACAGCTAAAGTATTTCAGTGTCTGAGACATGACAGTGTAGATTTATTCCATGTTCACGTCTTGAAACGCTTCAATATTGTCTATTTCTCAGTCCATTGTATTCTAAGAATTTTCCTGCAATATTTGCGCTCAAACGCCCAAATTTTCTTCATTAGTGATAGCGAAATGGTACAGTATAACAAATAACAACTTGGAAATAATAATACAACAGTCTATATGCCTAAACATTCAAGTAAACAAATACAAGATTCCATTAAACCTTCCAAAGTCAACAACATTCCTGAAAAACAAACCAACAATACAAGAATGGTTTTGTGGTTGGTTGTTTTCACTCGTTTGAACCAGCAAGTTTTAAATCACAACAAATAGTCACTCAAATGTGCAATATAAGAGAAATACATGCATGTTTATTGTTCAACCCAATAGAAATACCAGCGTGAAACAGAACATCCCAGCCTGGGATTCTGAGATATGTAGCAGTTGTTTTTTTTTTCATTTTCTCTTCATTGTTCTCATCTTTTCATTGTTCTAATTCCGTTCTTACGTCTTAATGTAGTCACTGAAGTGTCTTCCCCGTGATTATATGTTGTTTTGTGAATGTATGTGTTTGTTTATGAAAGCTGTTCGTCCTGTATTTTCCGTACTTGTGTTCTGTAAAACTGCAATACTTTGTGCTATTTTATATTGTTGACCGCATGCATCATTCCCCGAGTACCAACTGGTCACGCAGACTGGCTCCAGCACCATATACCCATACACGGCCAGGTGTCTACAAACGTTCCTTACATTTTTTGTTTACATATACAAGTACAGGCCGCGATTGCTAGCACGTCTGTCTGCCGGCATAATTGTCATGCACAAATCCCCAAACATGGTGGATGTTTTTCTAAAAGAACACCCCCTGAAACAAGTAAAACACTTCAAGTATTCAGGAATTATAATATAATAAAATGACAAATCAGAAGACGAGATCGAAAAAAGATTCAATAAGGCAAACCAACTCATTGGACAAATTGCACCAATACTAAAGAACAAATGCGCCTCAATGGATACTAACACAGCACCCTAAAACATAATCTTCCTACCAACTCTATGCTACCAATGCCAAACCTGGACAATGGCAGAAAAAGAGAAGAAAATATTACAACAACGGACATGAGATTCTTAAGAAGAATACTAAATGTATCAAGAATAGAGAAATCAGAATTGAAGAAATCGGGACTAAAGTGGGGGTTATAGCAGCGTAAGATTTCATCAGAAAACAGCAGGTTAAATGGCTTGGCCATATAACTAGATTACCAACTAACAGTATGCCACAACAAGCAATGATGTACAGACATAACAGAACTAGAAGATAGCCGAATACGTAAACGATGGACAGAAGGAATAACAGTCCATGGGAATCTCGATATATGAAGAGCATAAACGGGCACTCTCCTGCTGTTTATGCTTCACCTCGGGACGTTTAGGTACAGGAGGAACACGATGAGATCAGTTAAAAATAGATACTTTGTTCTCAAATACAATCTGCTTATTGTCCAGTGCTTTATTTCTGACCAGTTTCTGGCTTGGTCATATCTTATAGATACCAGTTAGTGCCTCACTGGATTGCAAAAAGACTTAAGCTATGCTGAACTCTGTGGTTGACCAAACCAAAATGATAACAGGACATTAACCTAGGGAGTTTCAGTAGTGTAGTGACTAGACACTCGCCTGCCGACCAGCAGATCAGAGGTTCGATCTGCAGCAGGGCAAATTAGGATTGTAACAAATAAACTTGGGCTCCCCAGTTGACCCAGCCTAAAATAGCTACCAAGAATGCTTAGGGAAATGAAGGCGGCTGGCATGATACTGACATCAACACCCACCGAGTAACAATTGGTCTATAACAAAATGGGTCAGGCACTATGTGCCTTAAGGCTTTCTTTTTCTAAACAATCAAACAATGCATTTTGCAGTTAAATAAATTTGGAGTAAGTTAAATTTTTCTTCATTCGGACATTCATGTTGTAGCAGAAATCTCTAGTGAGTGGAATGCAGTTGAAGTAGGCACACCATTGACAGTCGGTCAGCGGGGCGTAGTAGAATATCACGATCAGCATCGCAAACAGTACCAGTGCCGCTCCCAGGCACACAAACACGGTGATCATTTTACGGTGCCTGTCAAAGTGACCAAACGTTACATACGGCATCAGTGAGAACGCCAGCAGGAAGCCAAAGAAGAATCCAAACAGGTGGGCCCAGTTGTCCACCCACGGCAGGAGCCCCAGGACGAAGAGGGAGGCAATGGGCAGGCAGAGTTTGACGATGGCCAGGTGTGGATGCTTGAACATTTGGTAGCTTTGGATCACTTCCACTACCAAGCATGCAGCAATGCCAAAATGTGCTCCCGATGGTCCAACCTGAAATAACATAAATGAAAAAGGAAATTACTGCCAGCCCTGCGGTTGTGGGTTTCAATTCACACTGAGCCAGATTTTTAAAATTCACCCAGGTTGCCAGGTTGGCCCAGCCTAAATTGGATACCAAGAAATATCTAGGGAAGTAAAGTCAGGACGATGATATTAACCATGTGACTAATCAAGTACCGATTGTTCTATATACTCAATAAGTCTCAAGGCTTGGATAGGGTCCTTTCCCTTTAACTAATCATCATCATCATCATACCGATAAGCATGGGCAGTCAAGTTTAACCGTCTCACACCATCACCAGAGTCGTGGAACAGTTCCGTGTTCTTGTCCCAACCATGCCACATTGCCAAGCCATCCAGGTATTTACATCTCTGCCTTCCTCTTGCTCCCTCAATCTTGCCAGTTGTCACCAAGTTCCCCAGTTTATTTCTTCTAACATGCCCAAATAATCTTGACTGCCTACGTCTAATTTCTTTAATCAGTTTACAGTTTCCTTTTGTTTCTTGTAGGACTTGGTCATTGCTTTTCTATGTCTCCATGGTATTCTTCGCATTTTCCTCAGAAACTAAATTTCCACTGCCATTAGATGTTTTTCAGCTTGTCTGCTCAAATATCCATGTTTGACATCCATATAAGAGTAAAAATTATATGTTCTATAGAAAAGTCGCTTAAAAGTCGACAAGGTCGACTTCATTGCACCGGGTTTTTATCCCATATGGCTCGGTCTCTTTCCGCAGCATGGAAAGCGTCGCACAAAGCACGAACTCCGTAGCTTTTAGCGACGACCCACAGGAGTCTCCGAAACATTTAACTCGTAAACCGAAGGGTGCGGCCCGGAATCGAACCCACAACCTTCGGAGCACGAGTCAAACGTGCTTGACCACTTCGCCACAGAGATGTAGCATTTCAACATTCTTGTTCTTATTGCAATTGACATCACTTTATTGGTCTATGTTTTTAATCTTGCAAAAGGCTACCTTAGCCATCAAATGTATGACTGTTTTGAGATAGTTGTAATGATTCACTTGTTTAAGAATATTTCAATTTACCCATATATTACATTGTGGTATTTGTTTCTATTTAGCGACGACCATAATCTGTCTTCTTACAGCTTAATTCAAAGTTAAACTTTAATTTACCCCTCTGTGTATTAGGCTAGAGCTTTTTGACAATAAAATACCTCAAGTCCCTGTAAGAAACTACCAATCTCTGAGTATTAGGTGTTATTTGTGCAAGAAAAGCTTACCAAAGATAATTTGCTGTTCGTCTGTTAAAAGATAGTCGAGTTGAGAACCAACATCACTGCACTCGAGTATTCACATAAGTGCTCATTTATCTTCTTCAACAGCCAGCGAAGAGCTCCAATACTAATCGTGCCCACTGCAAGATGATTATTTGTCCATCTTGTTTGACCTCTCAGTGACGACTATAGTAAAAGATAATTTGGTGTAAGAGAAGTTAATTTGATGAAATAAAGAGTTGACCAAAGATAACTTAATGGAGCACTCTGGAGGCAGAGGTGAAGAAATAAGGCTAGACCTGTGCAGCCCTGAAATAATTGGTCATTACGAAGCTAAGTAGAAATAATTTATTGCTGATCTACAATTTGTCACACGGTCTAGTGGATGCTAACTTCTGTGTGACTAACAACCAGGAACGAAGATTACAAAAATGGAGAACAATATTATGTGCTAGTGTCACGTGTAAGCCACAATGAACAAATCAGGAAGAGCTTGGAAGCAACAGAGATGTGTTTTCTGATATGAATGTTGTTGATACCTCTGACTGCCAGAGTAATTAACAACGATAGCGTGGAAGCGGCTACTGAAAATAAAACATTATATACAAGTTAAAAGAAAGAGACAAACAGCTGTCTTTGATCATGAGAAGAGATGAGAGACACTGGAAAACATTATTAATAGAGAGATTAGTTGGTGAAGAGACAGAAATGAATAGAGAAATGATGCTGGACGGACTGAGACAGTGACAAGGAGGAATATCATCAGCAGAGTTGATCCAGAAATTCAAGGATCGAGATCTATGGACAGACATGAATGCCAGCTGGCAGCACACATGATGATGATGATGGTGACGCCATGGTACACACAAATCAATAGTAAATATAACCTCTACGGTGTAGGGGATAAACGTGCAGCTGGCCAGATTTCCCGCCACTCCAGATCCAAAATAAATAATAACTGTGCGAATGGTTCCCAATAGCTTCTCTAGATCTCTCATGACCCACATCTGGAAGAGTATCGAGATGCTTAGGTGCAACAATCTGGAACATTTGAAGACAAAACTTGATGTCATGTGTTACATTTTTCATTTACACCATCATACAATCAATTATGCTGTACTCCTCTATGGCCCCGTGTGTTCGATACTCACTTACACAACTGTTAGGATTGTCTCCTCTTAGTTTTTGAGTGCCTAGCATTACCAAGATGCTAGTGTAGGGGTACTGACTTAAGGATAACACAATTGACAATAATTACTTGAAACAATGGCTCACACACACACGAATCTTGTAAATGCGCAGATTAAAGGACCAAGACAGACCTACAGCGGCAGCTGGTATAACTGTTATTCTCAGAGGGTGATTTGTAACATAATTTATGCCGTCATATGCAAACGGTGTGATATGAAGTATATTGGTAAGACTAGCCTCAAGCTAGCTGACAGATTCCGCCAACATCTGCTGGACATCCACAACAACACCCCCAAGCCTGTCTCCACCCATTTCAACAGCGCAAACCACCAAAGTGCTTCCGATGTCCAGGTCACTGCCATCCAGTCTTGCTCATCCGGTGCTCAACATCGCAATAATATAGACATCTGGCTCATATTCTCTATGGGGTGCCTAACACCACACGGCCTGAACACCCAACACAGTTTCATCTAATCATAGTCATTTCCTCTCCCCTCTCCACTCTCTTGCTTCAACACCCTCCCAGTTGTCACCCATTCCCTGTCTCTAACTAGTTCTTTTCTCTACTAAAATAATCTTCTGCCCTGTCTCTCTCGGGCAGATTCCAAGTGACCGAACCAGTTCAGTTACCTGTGGCATCTCATATTACCACTCTTGGCACTCCTTTCGTACGCAATATAGTGTGCACCCAAAAGGATATCACCATTCCTCCCGGACCAAATAATCCCCCAACCAGTTAGCAACCATACTGGATTTGCGGTTCTGTGTACATGTGCATATACACAAGTACATATGTCTGTATGTATGAATCAATAGGACATGCAGATGTTTATGTAGGTATATGAATAAATATAAATATATATATATATATGTGTGTGTGTGTGTGTGTGTGTGTGTGTGTGTGTGTGTGTGTGTGTGTGTGTGTGTGTGTGGATATATGCATGTATATATATATATTTGTGTGTGTGTGCGTGCGTGCGTGTGTGTGGATATGTGCAGGTATGCGTATATATATGTATGTGTGTGTGTATGTATATATGTTATGTATTATATATGTATATTTTATGTGTGTGTATTTATATGAGTGTGCATAAATTCCTTGGACTGCCAGAGTAACTAGCAATGATTGTCTGAAAGTGGCTATTAAAACTACAGCAATAAGAATGAGACAAACACTTTCTTTCATCACGTGATGAGAAGAAAGGCATTGGAGAACATCGTGAAAACTGGAAAGGTAAAGAGGAAGAGAGGCAGAAGCTGACCAAGAGAAATGATGCTGGATGGAATGAGACGGTGGCATGGAAGAATATCATCAGCAGATTTGATCTAGAATACCAAAGACCGAGATCTGTGGAGAGATATGAACGCCTACGCCAGCTAGCAGGGCACTTGATGATGATGATACGTCTGCAGGTGTACAAAGAAGAATAAGAAGCACGATCAGACACAGCAGCACTTACCCACCATGGATGAACAGTGAGGCGCCCAACCTGTAGAATTGATCTGGCACCTTTGGTTGGGCAAATGGAATCATACCACAGAGTTCTTGAATACAATTTACCTACAACAAAACAAATTCTTGATAAAATTAAGCCATGGCAGCATTCAAAATTATGACAGAAACTGAACAAGATAAGATGAATTTAAACACAGAAGCAACAAACAATCTGTTGCATAATTTATTGCCTGGTATATTTTGCTGCATTGCGTCATGTGCATACTTCAGTTATAAATCATACGAAGTGAATAGATGAAAAATACTTCAGCTGAAACACTTAAAGCACAGTCACAGGTATTGTTCGATTGTGGAACATCTGTTATCCCCGCGGTAATTTCAAATTTAGAACAAACTCTTTCTGTTTGCACAAAACCTGTTGGAACTGCCTAATTGTTAGCGGCTGACTATATTTGAGCGATTGTTTACTGTTCGTCAAATACAGCACACAAAACACTTTTTCTTTGTTCATGCTATGGCAGCATTTTATTAGGTGTTGAGAAATCAACAATGACGGCATTTAACAGCCTTTCGAGTCCACAGGAACTCCCTGAAGATTGATTAACTCTCTGTTCCAGCCACACTGGTATATGTTTGGCTACTATAATATGAATATAAATTGTTCAGTTAAAAACAACTGTGTTGTCAAGTAATTTGGATGTATTATTTCTTAACTTTGTGTGAGCTAGTTTAGTTTAGTTTAGTCGACGGATCAACATCACGGCACACGAGTGTAACCCATAAGTGTTCCGTTCTACTCCTAACTCAAACCTGAGTCAGGAGAATCTCAGCTCAGTGCACAAACCCCGTAGCACCAGCGAGGATCCTGAAATATTTTGGGTAGATTTTCAACTCAAAATTTTGCCTGGACAGCGCCGTTAGGCTACTCTTTGATTTTCGACTGCCAAGAGATTTTTTTATGTGCACAACAATGCACACGGGCATCCGATCTCACTACCCAGAGACCAGGGGAAATTTTGTTACTAGAAGTCCATGTGAAAAAATCCTGGCCCTCACCGGAGATTGAACCCAGGACCTCCAGCACTTGAGGCGGACACCATACCTTGAGACCACTCAGCCCCCCTTGTGTGAGCTAGAAAAAGAAGAAGAGAGGACATTTCTAACACACAGTTAACACATAGTTTACTTTGGTGCAACTGAATGTGCCAGACATGGCCAAGACATGTTGTGTTTGTCCATGTGGCAACAAATGTCATGTCTGGGAAGCCAACAGAATCAATGTACACACACCACTAATTGTTCTTTCCATACGCAAGCAGACGCCATAGTTGTCAGCCACTTGAACCTGCATTTTTTAATGTTTTGTTTGTTGAGATGAGTTGAATAAAGAACCGACATCACAGCCAAGACACTTACATACATGCTCCGTCCTCAGTGGCAACGGCGGAGGTCAGCATCATCATCATCAAGTGCCCTGCCAGCTGGCGTAGGTGCTCATGAATCTCCACAGATCTCGGTCTTTGGTTTTCTGGATTAACTCTGCTGATGATATTCCTCCATGCCACCATCTCAATCCACCCAGCATCATTTCTCTTGGTCTGCCCCTGCCTCTCTTCCTTTCGATCTTTCCAGTTGTCATGATGTTCTTCAATGCCTCTCTTTTCCTAACATGACCAAAGAAAGCTGTTTGTCTCTTTCTTATTGTTGTATATAATGTTCTAGTTTCATTAGCCTCTTTCAGTTAGTTACTTTGGCAGTCCAAGGAATTTGCAACATTCGTCTCAGGAACCACATCTCTGTTGCTTCCAATCTCTTCCTAATTTGTTCATTTACATTCCATGATTCACTGCCATACAGCAATACAGATTCTATATATCACGTTAGCACTCTCTTTCTTACATTCAATGATAGTGACTTAAAGCATAGGATACTCTTCATTATCCTAAATCCAGCTTTTTCCTGCCCTATTCTGCTCTTATCTCTCTGTTGTACATCTTCCATCTGAGGTTACAAATGTTCCTAGGTATATAAAACTTGGTTAAGAATTTTCACTTCTATTTCTATGTCACATTTTGGTGTCACCTTTTTCTTTGATATCACTGTTGTTACTGTTTTCTTGATAATCAAGGACAGTCCTTTCTTTACACTATCTGTTACTACAATGTCCAACAATTGTTGTAGATCTGTTGCATTATCCACCACCAATACTGTGTCATATGTTACTACAATGTCCAACAATTGTTGTAGATCTGTTGCATTATCCGCCACCAATACTGTATCATCTGTTGCTACAATATCCAACACTTGTTGTAGATCTGTTGCATTATCCACCACCAATACTGTGTCATCTGTTACTACAATGTCCAACAATTGTTGCAGATCTGTTGCATTATCCGCCATCAATACTGTGTCATATGCAAGGCTTAGGTCAGCATGGCCGAATGGATAAGTGCGCTTGTCCTTAAACACCCAGTGTGCTGATGCCGAGGTAGCGGGTTCAACCCCAACACTGGTCAGCTGCACTAAAGTGTTGACCTCTCGTCCTTGACTTGGCTACTGTGGAGGGCGGACGGGCCATGGACCAGGCTGACATTCTGAATGCTCTACGAGAAGTGAGACTTTTGCGAGAACCAAGTGATGACTGTGAATCTACAACAATGGCCAG
>JACEFZ010007111.1:37500-62684 GCA_014155875.1 Cepaea nemoralis
GACTACACAACTAACTAACTAACTGACTGACTGACTGACTACACAACTAACTAACTAACTAACTGACTGACTGACTGACTGACTACACAACTAACTAACTAACTGACTGACTGACTGACTACACAACTAACTAACTAACTAACTGACAGACTGACTGACTACACAACTAACTAACTAACTAACTAACTAACTGACTGACTGACTGACTACACAACTAACTAACTAACTAACTGACTGACTGACTACACAACTAACTAACTAACTGACTGACTGACTGACTACACAACTAACTAACTAACTGACTGACTGACTGACTACACAACTAACTAACTAACTGACAGACTGACTGACTACACAACTAACTAACTAACTAACTGACAGACTGACTGACTACACAACTAACTAACTAACTAACTGACTGACTGACTGACTACACAACTAACTAACTAACTGACTGACTGACTGACTGACTGACTACACAACTAACTAACTAACTAACTGACTGACTGACTGACTACACAACTAACTAACTAACTGACTGACTGACTGACTACACTAACTAACTAACTGACTGACTGACTGACTGACTACAACTAACTAACTAACTAACTAACTGACTGACTGACTGACTACACAACTAACTAACTAACTAACTGACTGACTGACTGACGACTACACAACTAACTAACTAACTGACTGACTGACTGACTGACTACACAACTAACTAACTAACTAACTGACTGACTGACTACACAACTAACTAACTAACTAACTGACTGAACTACACAACTAACTAACTAACTACTGACTGACTGACTGACTACACAACTAACTAACTGACTGACTGACTGACTGACTACACAACTAACTAACTGAACTGACTGACTACACAACTAACTAACTGACTGACTGACTGACTGACTACACAACTAACTAACTGACTGACTGACTGACTACACAACTAACTAACTGACTGACTGACTGACTGACTACACAACTAACTAACTAACTGACTGACTGACTGACTACACAACTAACTAACTAACTGACTGACTGACTGACTGACTACACAACTAACTAACTAACTAACTGACTGACTGACTACACAACTAACTAACTAACTGACTGACTGACTACACAACTAACTAACTAACTAACTAACTGACTGACTGACTGACTACACAACTAACTAACTGACTGACTGACTGACTACACAACTAACTAACTGACTGACTGACTACACAACTAACTGACTGACTGACTACACAACTAACTAACTGACTGACTGACTGACTACACAACTAACTAACTGACTGACTGACTGACTACACAACTAACTAACTGACTGACTGACTGACTACACAACTAACTAACTGACTGACTACACAACTAACTAACTAACTGACTGACTGACTACACAACTAACTAACTGACTGACTGACTGACTGACTACACAACTAACTAACTAACTGACTGACTGACTACACAACTAACTAACTAACTAACTGACTGACTGACTGACTACACAACTAACTAACTGACTGACTGACTACACAACTAAATAACTAACTGACTGACTGACTGACTACACAACTAACTAACTAACTAACTGACAGACTGACTGACTGACTGACTACACAACTAGCTAACTAACTGACTGACTGACTGACTACACAACTAACTAACTAACTAACTGACTGACTGACTGACTGACTACACAACTAACTAACTAACTGACTGACTGACTGACTACACAACTAACTAACTAACTAACTGACTGACTGACTGACTGACTACACAACTCTAACTAACTAACTGACTGACTGACTACACAACTAACTAACTAACTGACTGACTGACTGACTGACTACACAACTAACTAACTGACTGACTGACTGACTGACTGACTGACTGACTGACTACACAACTAACTAACTAACTGACTTGGGAACGTAAATTACAAGTACCTCAGAAGTCGCTCGCTTTGAACTCAAGCATAGTTCATTCACGTGCTACTACTTCCTGTGTTCTGGACAGCTTTTTGGGGGTGGATTAGCTTTCCATATTACCAGTGTCCTTTGCCATTAGACGAACCCACTCCGAATTCTGAGGTACTTGTAATTTGCCAAGGATGAGAAAAGTCCAACTGACCGATATAGGGATTTAACCCACTGCCACAACATTTGCACACCAGAATATCTCACATGAGGCATATTCTGTCAGGCCATCAAACACGTGTACTTTGTGTATCGTTGATTCTTCTCAGTTAGGCATTCTTCCTGTCATCAAAGTAGTGAATAATATCCTGCTCAATGCACTAACTTAGACCCCTGACCTCATGTCAGTCATAGTGCCTATCCCAAGGATTTTTAACTTAACTCTGAAGCCAGCCTCCTCACGGCAGGGCTTCCCTTGCAAGACTATCTAAGACAAATTCAACTGTCGACACAGTATTGTTCATTTCCTATCTGTGCTAACACGCTCATAATAAATATAGTCTACATGATTTTTTTGTCCAGGAAGTAATTAACACTACATATGCTCAGTTCTGGTGTTCTTTGACTCACGAGCAACTTGCGACATGAAACACATGTTGTAAATTATTCATGAACAAAGTACCTGGGAACACAGAGCTGCTTCACCATGGAAGTTTCCTCTCAGAAGATTGCAGTGTTCCACAGTGGTGATGGTACATTCACCCTGAATGCCAAAGCAGCATGGCCGACCCAGAATTTCACAGTGCATATGTTTGCTTTTGATCTGGGCCAATGAATGGTTGACTTTAACGGCATCAATGCAGATCTGCCAGACAATACATCAATCATCACTGCTGCATGATTCGTGCAGAGTTGAGAGAGAGAGAGAGAGAGAGAGAGAGAGAGAGAGAGAGAGAGAGAGAGAGAGAGAGAGAGAGAGAGAGAGAGAGAGGGAGGGAGAGAGAGACGGGAGAAAGAGAGAGAGAGAGAGAGAGGAGGGAGGGAGGGAGGAGAGAGAGAGAGAGAGAGAGAGAGAGAGAGAGAGAGAGAGAGAGAGAGAGAAGAGAGAGAGAGAGAGAGAGAGATTATGTGTGTATGAGTAAAGGTTTGTCAGTGTTTTTGTGATTGTGGGTATATGTGTATGCAAAGGAGTGTGCGTGTATTTGTGAGTTACTGAGTGCATGTATAACTGTGAGAGTTTGTGTAAATGATGCATGTATGTATTAATGTGTGTATGTATGTGATTATACATATGTTTGCGTTTATGTGTTAATATATATACATCTGTGTGTGTGTGTGTGCATGTGTATGTGTGCATGCCTGCCCCATAACATGATAATATACGTTGTAAGTGTTCACAACATTTATTTGACAATTTTTTTTCCTACGTGAATGTAACATGCAAAGTAGATAATTTATGTACGAGAAGATCAGTGGTTGGATGAGGTGAATGTAAGACGGGATGGCACAAAGAATATCAGATCCTCTGGACACTCCATGAAGCACCATCCTCTCCAGGCCGTGATTATCTATCTGTTCTTCTGTACTATACACGCGATACCAATGGGCCCCGAACGTGTCCGCCTGATCATGCACCAATACCTCATCCAGCGGTGCAGACCCAGCCAATCCGTCCGTCTGCTTGTTTCCCACAAAACTAGCACGTCCAGGGGAAACAATCCAATAGATGCTCTCTATTTTTGATTGTTAAATTAAAGCTTGCCACTCTGCTCGTAGCATGCATATCTTCACCTATCTCATCATACTTTGTGAGTTTGTTACAATCACGACATGCATGCACTGTTTGTCCTCCAGCCAGTGTTGCGCTGCCATAACAATATATGACACAACACCAAGTGAAAAATGACAAAACAAGAAGGAAGAGAAGAAGCAGAAGAAGAGACAACTTTCATGTACACTGACAGCCTAACAAAGACATGTTAACTCAAACAGGTAACAGGGGGATAATGGATATGTCAGCTGAGAACACATAGAGACATGAGGAACTAGCTCTCTGCTTGTTGTCCTGGTTGGGACAAATATGCCTATGTGCAGACATGTTTGGGAGGTGTGTGTCAGAATCTGGAATGTCTCCAACCGAGATGCAGGAACATCGTTACGCCCGCCAGGCGAATAGTCCCTAACCGGGATGCAGTAACATCGTTACGCCCGCCAGGCGAGTATTAGTTACCTGCCCGCAGGTTGCTGGCTGACGCGATAGCCAGCGGTCAGGCAAGGACAAAGCAAGACGCACGCAGGCCTCGTGAAGCAAATCCACAGAGGGCAAGCGCTTTGCGAGAAACAGACAGACAGCTTGGGGTACTTGGACCAGACAGGACGTATAGAGAGAGAAAGGCTTTGTGTAGTTCTGTGCCCGAAAGTCGAGTGCTTGTACATCTTGTGAGATAGACTGTAAGCTGTGGGTTGTCTGTAAGTGTATTGATGTATCATATCTGTATGGTAATGATTATCACATGCCAAACTAGATCGTATTGCATGTGATCGGTAAATAAATCCATTGAACTTCGTGTCGTTGTGTCTCAAGTCCAATCATGTTGTACTTGTACTTGTCTCACATGTGTTAGGGATAACGAGCCAAGTTTAAGACTCTGACATGTGTGAACGTGGTGGCATCGTCCGGCTTTAAATGAACGTGGGCACTCGTCCTCATTGAACGTGGTGGCATCGTCCGGCTTTAAATGAACGTGGGCACTCGTCCTCATTGAACGTGGTGGCATCGTCCGGCTTTAAATGAACGTGGGCACTCGTCCTCATTGAACGTAGTGGCATCGTCCGACTTTAATTTAATTAAGATTTGAACCTAGATTTGTGAACGTGACTGTTGTCCAGCTTTAATGTGCATTTAAATGTGAACGTGAAGGCTCATCCTCATATAGTATTATATTAAATTGTTTGAATATGGAGGCTAGATGTGAACGTAAAGTACATACATTTGTTTGAACTTGTAAACGTGTAAAACATCAGTGATTGTGTAACTTGTCGCCATTTTGACCTTGTCGACATTGTGAAATCGTCGCCATTGTAACCTGGTCGCCATCTTGTAAACTTGATGTCTATGTCCTTACTGAATGTCATCTTGATGTAAGTGATGTGTCATCAATGTTGTAGAGTGTTGAGGTATAGTTATATTGTCTTGGTGAAGTTGTTTTGTGGAAAGCAAAAAGTTTCGGAAAGAAAGTGACTTGTGTTTTGGGAAAAAAATTGTTGATTGATGACATTACGACCTACAATTACACTCAACGCCATACAAACCTAATCAAAACTTAGTGACAAGCATACACACCACATCAGATAGACGCTAATTTATTTCCTCCAAAACAAAGCAGGTTTTCTGTGCCATCTGAAACCCTTGCCCGTAGAGGTCATTTGGGTTTTGAACTAGCGACCCTACAGTTCCTAGCCCTAGTGTGAACCGTTCTCCACCGCATCCAGTACACTTGAGTATATTTTTCTTTCTATATACTTTCGGATGCAAATTTGGGCACAAATTGTAAGTTGAACACAAGTGTAAATTTTTCACTATACTAACAACTTATAACTAATTGTGTGTCTGACAACTCATTTGCATTTAAATTTTCCATCATGTCTTCATTAAATGATTTCATTGAGATGGGTTTAAAGCTAAAGTTAACTGGTGACGAGTTAACAAAGTGGAGTGAAGCTAAGTACTCTGAACACCTCCTAGTACAGGAAAAAGCGAGTGAACGCGATGAAAGAGCGGCTGAAAGAGCTGCCAAACAGGCAGAGATGGATAATGAATTGAGGAAGGCAGAAATCTCAGCTCAGAGTAAACGAGAAGAACTCGAATTACAACTAAAAATTAAACAACTTGAGACTGAGACTGCCATAAACAAAGAGTCTAAGAAATCTGAGAGACTGGAGAAAGAAAACCAGTACAAGAAGTATCAAGGTATTGTAATAAATTATACCTCAGGTGACTGCATTGCAGCCTTCACCCAAAATTTTGAAACCTTAATGGACCATTACCAGGTCCCAATGTCTGAATGGAATATTATTTATATGAGGAGTTTGTCAGGGGAACCTCTGAAAGTCATAGAGACTATCCCCAAAGACCTCAGAAAAGATTACCATTATCTGAAATCAAAGATTATGGCACATTTTATGCTAGATGAGGCGGGTTACAGAGAACAATTCAGCAAGTTGAGCCCCAAACCGACTCAAACGTTCTCTGACTACCTCTGCTTAGTCCGAGACATATTTACAAAATGGACTTCAGCAGCTAAAATAGATAAAGATTATCAGAAATTAGAAGATCTCATCATCAGGATAAAGTCATATCATCCCTTCCATCAGCATTTTCAAAATTTTTGCAAGAGAATGAATGTACGAATGTAGATCAGATTGAGAGCGTGGTTCGGCTTATTATACAGCCAATAAACATTGTTTTGCTAGTGAAGCTACTGATACAAACTTTGTAGCATCGGCTAACTATGAAAAAACCTCGATCAGAACCCTATAATAGGCAGAAACCATATAAGCCTACATCTGAGAAATACAATCATTGTAGATATTGTAAAATTTCACACCACCAAGGTGAGATGTGTGACAAAAACCCCGCATATCTTACATATCTACAGAACATCGTAAATAGACAAGATAGGGAACGTAAATCCTTCAGAAATGCACGTAAATGTTTCCTCTGTAAGGCGTACGGTCATTATCGTCATGATTGTAAAGGAAGGCAAATGACCAAGAAAGCAAATGCCGCCTTATTTGATAGTTCATCATCAGATGAAGAACAATCAGAAAAACACCCTGTGAACTCAGCACAGTCTTTTGACATGTTTAACGCAAATAAATGTACTGTTTGTAATACCTTTTATGAAGATGGCGTTTTGACATGCGGCCACTCCATTCCTATTGCCAATGAAGAAGCTAATTTGGTAATAGATTCCAAAGGCAGAATAAACATCCATCAGGGATATGTGAATGGCAAGCCTGCTACAGTCCTTCGGGACACCGGCAGTTAAATTATTGGACTAAAGAGAAAGTTCATAATGCCTACAGACTATACAGGCAGGCACGTAACATGCAGAACATTCTCTGGGAATATTGAAAAGTACCCATTAGCATGGGCATATATCCAAACACCTTTCCTTACTGGGAAAGTAAAATGCGCAGCATTAACTAATCCTGTGTGTGATATCATCATTGGAAATTTACCAGAGGTGAATGATATGCCTCATGATATAACATCTGTTTGCATTGATGAGATCATAACATCATCACCATCAAATGTCATCATTGATAATGTTGTACCACCAAATGAATGTATGGTAGCTAATGTAGCACTAAAATCTCATGGCATCATTGATCAAACTGTTTCATCACCATCTGATATCATTGAATGTGTGAACGCAGTAACTAGATCTACTGCTAGAGTGCAAGATGAAATTAATCAAACTGAGGCTATAGAAATGATTAGCCCAGTGGTACTACCTCCTAAAACTATGAAGGAGACTTTTGTAACAGCCCAAAAGGCTGACCCTTCATTGTCTAAGTATTTTAATCTGATCGGCCAAAAGCCAAAGGTAACCAAAAATGCAAGATGGCATTTTGCTTTGAAAAATTGCATCCTCACCAGGTACTATACCAGAGGTGACAGCACAACAGAGCAAACTGTTTTGCCAGTTGAATACCGTAAGCAAGCCTTCCATCTTGCCCATGATATACCTCTTGCAGGGCATATGGCATACTCTAAGACCAGATCAAGATTACTAACACAGTTTTATTGGCCCAAATTCTGCAATGACATTAAGCAATATTGCAGAAGTTGTGACATCTGCCAAAAACTAGTAAAGAAAGGTAAACACCCACAGGCAGAATTACAAATCATTGACTTAGCCAGTCGACCTTTTGAGAAAATATCTGTCAACATAGTGGGCCCTCTTAATCAGATAACAACCAGAGGGAATAAATATATTATTACCATTCATTGATCTATGTAGTCCGCTGGCCTGAAGCGATTCCGTTAAAGAACATAACTGCCAATGATATAATGGAAGTTTTCTTCCATATATTTTCACGGATAGGATTTCCAGACACTATCCTATCAGATAGGGGAAGTCAGTTCATTGCCGCATCTACTCAAGCTTTCACCAAAATGTTAGGGGTGAAGCAATGTTTCAATTCTCCATATCACCCTCACTCAACGGGTATCATAGAAAAGTTTAACGGTGATTTAAAGCATATGCTTGCTAAAGTCACGCAAGAACATCCCAACAACTGGGACTTGTATTTGCCTGCTATACTTTTTGCTTATCGCGAAGTGCCACATTCTAGTACTGAGTTCTCTCATTTTGAACTTATCTATGGTGCCAAACCACGTGGCCCATTGACTATTTATCATAAAATGTTAACTGAAGCCACTCCTTTACTTAAACCCATATAATCATACGTATACGTTACATCATTGCGTGAAAGAATCATCAAATCTTGTATAATTGCAAAAGAAGCACTAAAATTATCTGGTGCTACATATAGACAATAAGCAGACAAAGGTAACAGGACAATAACGTTGACACCTGGACAGGACGTACTTCTTCTCTTACCTAGTGACAGACACTTATTGACTGAGTCTTGGCAAGGACCATTTAAAGTTATAAGACAGATTTCAGCTGTAGACTATGAAATTCAAATAAAAGACAAACATAAAATATTCCACATCAATATGCTAAGACCATATTACACCAGAGATAACGAACAAGACGATACAATAGCTTGTACAGTACTAATAGACCATGAAGATGACGAAGATAGTGACGAAATTCCAACACCTGCATTAGACACGACGAACTGCTTGAAAGAAATCAAAATAAACCCAAACTTAACTCAAGCAGAAACAGACAGCTGCAAACATCTCATACAACACCATCTTCTCCAACAACCCAGGACAAACAGAATTAGTACAGCATCACATCACACTCACTTCAAACAGACCCATAAGATGCAGACCTTACACCATTCCAGTGCATTACAAAGAAAACTTACATCAGGAAATCATTAGCTTAGAGAAAAACAACATCATTAGACGATCCCAATCGCATTTCTCATCTCCAATGGTCATGGTACGTGTCACAACATGCAGCCTTTACTTCCCAGAACAAAGTTTGGTTCACCTTGTAGAGAAGTTACAGAAGAACAAATGCAATTCTCTATAATAAAGGAGGAGAAATGGAAGACAGAATCAGGCCTGCACACATAGAGGCATAAAATGTTGTAGCAAAAGGGAATCCATTCAACTGTGAAGTGTCAGGACAGATGGCTGCTGGCCACTAAAACAGGATGGTGGGAATGGCAATAAACCCAGAATGAAATCACACAGACAGTCCAGTGTAAAGGTGTTACATGTCAAACTGATAATTACCCCCCACTGGAGGGCAGACTGAAACTGAGCTGGGCCTGGCAACTCAAAATCGCCCAGGTGTGAACAACATTGACCCAGGGAGAGATAATAGCCCCAGGGCTATAAACAAGCCCAGTCCACTCTGACTGGCAGACTCAGGAATGTGTGAAAACAGAGCTGATAAGGCAATTAACACTGGGCCTGTAGACTCTGGACCAGACAGAGAGGAGCAAGGTGTGATGGCCAGGTTGCAGTGATAAGGGCAATTACTGTCAGGAGGAGATAAGAAGAATTTATGACGGGAATGCCAAGGAGATAATACTGTCTGCGTGACTCAGCTTAAATAAGGGTCCCTAGCCTGTTGTATGTTAGATTAAGTCTGACTTCAGAACAGGTAGGCAGCCAGCTCAATGTTTGTAGTCATATGTAGGATTTCTTAGTAACTATGCAACAGTCTTTTAGACATATGAACTTTCAGTCTATATCTGATCTAGGTTATTTCAAGAACTATCTTTGGCGTAGGTTACTTGAGTGTTCTTTCTAAGTTCTGTGTTCAATATCATTGTGCTTCATGTATTACTCTTCTGAGAAGTAGAAACTTATGGAAGGCAGGTCTGGTCTAGATATACTTGAGGTGTCGTAGCAGATGCTTGCCATTTCTTTCTAAACTAGACTAGTCTCTTTTTGGTGTGTGCATTTGTTGTACAGATTATAGTCAACTGACTATTTATTTAATTCTTACAACAGCAGTAACTAACTAGTGCATTTTGCTATGATGTTAAAGTATCATAATATGTCTAGTTTAATCAATATGTTTATGTGTATTGGATGTTTGATATATTGATTTGTCATATGCAAACTTACCAATATGAAGTGTTATGCTATTGTCTGCGCATTGGCACATTGGCCAATGATTGTGTTGGAAGCAGAGGTGTAATGGTACAGACATTACCCACAATTGGTAGTATAGGGTATATGGTGCTAAACTTTCTCAGTGTATTGTGGGCGTGCGTCCACGGTAATGCATGGAAACCTGGCACAGCTACTGGTCACGGCTTGTAAGCCCGGATGATCAGGCATTATTATAATACCCTTACCGACCCTGTGAGCTGCTAAACTAACATTGGACGGAGCGGCTGTACGACACAGAATTTCTGTAGTAGTGACATGGACATGGGGCGGCAGAAATGTAATCATTACAGGCGTGTGAGACAATTGAAAAGCCCGTCCCAGACTAAAGACAGTAGGGAGAAGGAGGATGGTGAACGCAGTAGAGCTGGAAGATAAACTTGGCCAGACTGGTCATTGTATATGTTTGTGTTATGATATGTTTTAATTAGGATTGCGCTGATGTAGAACTGATATAACACATTCTTGACTTTCTTTCAAGCTCTCACAAGGAGCCCTATGTTATAGATCTCAAGACTAGAGACTACTGACTAGGAGTGTCAGGACTGACAGGATCGTCAGAATACCGGCAAGCTGTTTCTCTTTGTGTGAGTCTACTGGAGAGTGGGGATCTGGACCACAGATTCCAGATAGATCGAAGTAACAAGTAAAGTTACGTAATGTTTGTCATCAATATCAATATGTATATGATTTCATCATCCTCATATTGACAATCATCCTATGTCTATTGTTATGATTAGCAAATAAATGTTGTAGTATTGTAACTCATAGTTCTGTCATTATATTTTTTCCAATTGTGCATACGTGTTGTTGTGTACATTGGTGGGGGTTCACTTACACACCAAGGAAAGGAGCAGTCAGGGAGAAAAACCTGTACTAGGATAGTTGTCCTTAAACTTTAATTCAGACTTAAAAATCTATCCTAGCTAACCTTCTCTTCCTAGTCCTTGGCGAATATTCAGCACAGTTCATTTCAATTTTGTAACGAGCCACTTAGAGCTGTACGTTGGATATTCATGGGCCTAATCTAGTAGTTCAGCCATATAGATTTTGTCCCTAGTCAGTTTCTGACTATCTGGGGTTGCTCGCCAGTGAATAATACATTCATCTAGCCGGTGGGGCACCCCGACTTCTGACAGTACGCAAAAAGGACAACACGATAAGACTCTGTATCGACTATAGAAAATTAAATAAAATAACTCTTCTTGATCTAGAACCAATGTCCAACTCTGAAGATCTACTGACAGAACTGACAGACTCTAGATTCTTTACGAAGGTAGACATGACGAAAGGTTACTGGCAGATAACTGTAGACGAACAGAGCAGACACCTGACAGCATTTGCCACACCTTGGGGACTGTACGAATGGTGCAAACTTCCATTTGGGCTGGTCAATGCCCCAGCGACATTTGTACGTATGACACGACTTTTACTAGTGGACATACCAAACATTATCTGTTACATGGACGACATTTGTGTTCACACAAAGACAATGACAGACCATATAAAGACATTACAGCAGACATTTGAACGGATCAGACAACACGGACTGACGGTAAAGCTGACAAAAGTAGACATAGCCTATCAGGAAATATCCTTCTTGGGGTACAAAATATCTAATGGCTTTGTCACGACAGACGATAACATCGTGTCCAAAATACTGAAACTCTCACTTCCGACTACAAAAAAGCAAGTCAGAAGTGTGTTAGGATTACTAAATTATTATAGACAGTTCATACCTGATTTTGCTGAACTGACTGAAAAATTTACTAACCTACTAATGAAAGATCAACCTGAAAATATTGTAAACAATGAATGCCTAAAATTTGCATTCCAGAAAGTGTTATCTTATTTCTCTGAGAATAGTTTAAAGAATCCCATTCTCAAATTGCCAAATTTTCTTATTTCTTTCAGATTACGCACAGACGCGAGCTCCGTAGCAATTGGAGCAGTTCTGTTACAGGAACATGATAACATCCTACATCCTGTGTACTACTTCTCTAGAAAATTAAAACCTAGAGAACGCGCTTGGTCGACACCGCAGTTGGAAGCCCTTGCTCTAGTGGAGGGTATAACTAAATTTTCCAGATTCCTCCTGGGACGTCATTTCATTGTTGAGTCCGACAATAGTCCGTTGAAATTTATTACTTCAGGAATAGCTACCAACCAAATAATAGCGCGCTGGTCTCTTAAACTTCAAGATTACAGCTTTGAAGTTCGACATATCGCAGGCAGAACCAACACAATTGCCGATCTGTTGTCCCGTTGTCTGACCGACCCAGTAAGCACTAATGTCTGAGTGCAGTGTGTTAAATACACTCAGACCAACACAGCCATCAGTGAAACAATTTTTTCCCACGAAAAGCTGTGTATGTGTACTATGTGATGTGATAGGGTTCATTCCCACTATATATAGTTTTCTTATCTTATTATTACTGTAGTAAGTGTCTTGAATAATTGTGTAGTGTGTGGTAGAAAGCGAACAATATTAATTGTATATATATTACGAAACAAGAACAGTGCCACATTCGCTCTGAACTTACCGCAAGCGAACTATCCAATTTATCAGTGGTATCTGCAAGTGGAACATATCCAGTGATATTTTTAATCCGTGTGTGAAAGAGTGAACTGAACTTTGATATTTACACCACAGCAGTCAATCGAAATCAAGAAGTTTTCCAACGAAACATCCAACACATGAACTATCAGAACAGTTACATTCCGAGTTGCTACATCAGACCGGAACAAGTGTGTTATAGCATTTTTCAACATCAGCTGTTCGTGTGTACTTCCGGATAATTTATAAATTTAGTCCGAAATTGGCAGACGACAAACAAAACCTTAAAAAGGTATGACGCTTCTAAATGTTTAAGAATCATCAATTTCGAATACACGAATTGTGTATTAATAGTGTTTCAACTAGTGTAATCTTAGAATCATATCTTGATTAACTTATTCATACTATCGACATTTTTTCGCTAGTATGGAAAAGCATCAAGCGATGACGCTGAGAAATAGAAGAATAATTGTAAATTATTATATTTAAAAGTGTTTAAAATTATGTCCCTTTCATTTAATTGTTATTACATTATTACACCAAGGGCGATAAATTGAAATGTATTCGAATATGTGTTGTATATAAATAGCCATGGTGTTGCCAGATTGTTAACACTCCAAGAAGTCATCAACTGGGCATGGTATAGGTTTACCGACGTTGTAGACCGACGGAAGAGCTCATGGCCAAATGAGGTCGGAACTCGAACGTTGAATACGGCTTATAAAAGTCGTATTACTGTCTTACCAGATGTTTTTTTGGTTACAAAGAGCATATTATTACTTTTTTTTTCGAGGTTGCGAGGTAGTTGCTTGGAAAGCTGGTGCTACCGATCTGACTAGGGTCAATATTGCAACTCAGGTAATCATCCATCGAGAGGATGAAACTTGGCAAGTGGTAAAAATTGAACACCACATGTCTTAAAATACAACTTGCATTTCTTATGTATTTCTATGCCAATATATGTATTATTATGTATTTCTATACCAATGTATATAACAACAGAGGGATCGATTCTGACATGGTTAAAATATTAACCCGGTATGTATATAGAGTATACATGAAAGATGACATCTTTCATGGAGAAGCCCCGGGGGAGCGTGTCAGAATCTGGAATGTCTCCAACCGAGATGCAGGAACATCGTTACGCCCGCCAGGCGAATAGTCCCCAACCGGGATGCAGTAACATCGTTACGCCCGCCAGGCGAGTATTAGTTACCTGCCCGCAGGTTGCTGGCTGACGCGATAGCCAGCGGTCAGGCAAGGACAAAGCAAGACGCACGCAGGCCTCGTGAAGCAAATCCACAGAGGGCAAGCGCTTTGCGAGAAACAGACAGACAGCTTGGGGTACTCGGACCAGACAGGACGTATAGAGAGAGAAAGGCTTTGTGTAGTTCTGTGCCCGAAAGTCGAGTGCTTGTACATCTTGTGAGATAGACTGTAAGCTGTGGGTTGTCTGTAAGTGTATTGATGTATCATATATGTATGGTAATGATTATCACATGCCAAACTAGATCGTATTGCATGTGATCGGTAAATAAATCCATTGAACTTCGTGTCGTTGTGTCTCAAGTCCAATCATGTTAAGACTCTGACAGTGTGATGTCATAGTATTTAGTGCACTAGTCAGTCTCGACAGTGATCCAGCTCCAACCTCCATTATTTTGTTCAGCCAGCACGGCTCTGGGGTCTACCCAGCCTCATAAAAATGGATGCCAGACAATTTTCAGAACATTCTGGAAACTGCTTGAGAAAGATGAAGAATAGAACTGGTCACCCAACCTCATGGAAAGGATAGTGTTCTATCTGCTTATGGCTGATAGTCAGGATTGCATACTCCAAAACAGACATGACCAGCCCCTCGTACAGAAGACATAGATGGCGCTGCTCACAGTTTGATGCGGGTGATGGCGGCAGCAAACTGTGAGCAGCGCCATCTATGTCTTCTGTACGAGGGGCTGGTCATGTCTGTTTTGGAGTATGCAATGGCAATCCTGACTCTTAGCCATAAGCAGATAGAAAGGATGGAAAGGATACAGAATGAAGCTATGCGCATTATTCTTGGATGTACAAGAGATACAGCATGCAGGGCGATGCGCTACCTTCTTGATTTTCCAACCATTGAAGAGAGAATACAAGTTTGCAGGGCACGCGCCTACCTCAGAATTAACGCAAACACACAACATCCACTGCATAGTGAAATTAGGAAGGTGAAGGGCAGCAGGTTAAAAAGAGGACGGTCGTGGATGGGTCAAGCCGAAGACATTCTTCAACAGGTGTGTTCACTTGAGGACTTAGAACCTGGCGAGGAGTGGGTGCAAGTGCCAACAGACTTCTGCACATCCTTTTCAGTTTGCATCCAACTAGATAGAAAATGCAGACAAGAAAATCCGGCTGCTGTTGAGGCTGAAGTACAAGTGTTGATTTTCGAGAATTCGCTAGACGGAGACGCGGTCATCTACACAGATGGGTCGGTCGTCCGACATGTGAGAAGCTCATGGGCCTTTACAGCTCGGGCCGGAGGGAGAATTGTGAAGGAGGACTCTGGTGCTTTCACTGAAACCACAAGTAGCCTGACCATGGAAGTCATGGCAGTAAGTAAAGCAATAACATGGCTCGAGACACAGACATCCACTAGGGCCTGTTTCCTTAGCGACTCAATGAACATGATCAAGAGGATAGAGGAGGGGTCGATCCGAAGAGAATGGCTGCTGCCTCTGAAGCGGTCTCGGCTGGCAAAGATTAGTTTCATCTTCGTGCCAGGTCATGCGGGAGTACAAGGAAATGAGCGGGCTGACAAGCTCGCAGGTGAGGCTACTGTGGAGGGCGGACGCGCCATGGACCAGGCTGACATTCTGAATGCTCTACGAGAAGTGAGACTTTTGCGAGAACCAAGTGATGACTGTGAATCTACAACAATGGCCAGACTGCAGGAGCAGCAAATTAAAAGAGGGGTGGCCAAACAAGAACACTACGCAGGAAGCCAAAGAAGATTGATAAACCAACACAGAACTGGCGTCGTTAGCCGCTACACGCTGCGGGATTTGCTGAGGAGGGGATCCGAGCACTTATGGACTGAATGGTTCGATGTGCAACGAGGATGATCTGTCGACTAACTAACTAACTAACTAACTAACCCAACCTCATATGTTGTGACCTAGAATATGTGAAGGTCTAAAGCTCCACACCCCAATGGCAGCATCTGCTATGGGATGACCTACAGACTTGTCTGTGAAAGCTACGTGACTTTTCTGTTATGTGTGTAAAGTGTGTTTCAAGCCTATGTGCACGCAATAAAACAAGTCAATACGGCCCTACTTTAGAAACATCTCTGTTTTCATCATCAGACCCTCTCAGTCTAACAACAACAACAACAACAACAACAACAACAACAAAACAACAACACTTGCTCTTGGTTTATGAAAAAAGAGTTTAAAAGGCAAGAGATCGATTTCATAGCACCGGGTTTCATCCCATATGGCTCAGTCTCTTTCCACAGGGTGGCCTGCCGAAAGCTTTGCATAAAGTGGCGACACCTAGGAGTCTCCAAGAAAATTGCATTCGTGAACTGAATGTCACAGCCTGGAATCGAACCATCAACCATTGTAACATGAGGCAGATGACGTAACTACTTCGCCACAGAGTTTGATAAAGTAAGACATGTCAACATGATAAGGATGCCTAAAGATCTACACATTGATGGAAAAGACCTTAGACTTGTAAAAAATATATATTGGAAACAACAAGCTGCCATCAGAATTGATAACAATGTAGGTCAATATCAGCCTATTAAAAGAGGTGTGAGACAGGGATGCGTAATGTCCTCCAGATCTTTTTTCCCTGTACAGTGAAAATATTTTCAGAAATATAGAAGATATGGAAGGAATCAACATTGGGGGACGATACATCAATAACATTAGATATGCAGATTATACAGTCTTGATTGCAGACAATGAACAGGACCTGCAACATTTAGTACATGCGGTTATTGCACACAGTGAACAACTAGGGTTTAAACTGAATATTAAGAAGACACAGATTATGGTCATTACTGGGTAGAAGGAAATACCACAATGTGATATACGAGTAAATGGGCATATTCTTAAGCAAGTGAATTGATACAGTTATCTTGGCACAGTCATAACATCTGATGGGAGATGCCTTGAAGAGATTAGAACAAGAATTGCCATTGCGAAGGTAGCCTTGCAGGATGAAAAACATACTGACCAATAAAAAGATATCAATTGAAACGAAAAAAAGAATGCTGAAGTGCTACATAGAACCTATACTTTTGTATGGCTGTGAAGCGTGGACAATAAGCAGTCAAGCTGAAAAACAGCTGATGGCTGTGGAAATGTAGTTTCTGAGGAAAATGCACAGAATACCATGGACAGACAGAAAAACCAATGAACAAGTCCTTCAAGAAACAAATGAAGATCGTAAACTGATTAGAGACATTAGATGTAGACAGTCAAAATTTTTTGGGCATGTTATGAGAAGAAATGAATTGGAGAACTTGGTGACGACTGGCAAGATCGAAGGGAAGAGACCAAGGGGAAGACCTAGAAGCAAATACCTGGATGGCTTGACCACATGCCATGGTCGAGACAGGAACACAGAGTTGATCCACGACTCTGGTGATCGAGTGACATGGCAGTACAGGACCGCCCATGCTTATCGGCATGGCACATGATGGAGGGATCTTTCCCAGGGCAACATACGCCTGTGAGACCTGAACACTTACTAAACAAGCTGAACAGCGCATAAACGCCTTTGAATATAGATGTTATAGATGGGTTCTAAGAATGTCATGGATACACAAAAGAACAGATGAATCCATTCAAGAACTGAATATTGAAGAAGGTTGGTTATTAAACACTATAAAACAAAGAAAACTGAAATATGTTGATCACTTGAAACGTCATGAAAGTTTGGAGACAAAAATCATGGAGGGGTGTATGCCCAGGAAGAGAGGAAGAGGAAGGCCAAATAGTAGATGGGTGCAGGATGTGGCAGATGATCTCCAGATGAGTGTATCAATACATGGGAGTCAATGTGGCAAAGTGGTCAAGTCGCCTGACTCGGGTTCTGAAGGTTGTGAGTTCGATTCCGGGCCGCATCCTTCGGCTCACGAGTGCATTTTTTCTGAGACTCCTGGGGGGTCGTCTCTGGAGCTATGGAGTTCATGCTTTGTGCGACGCTTTCCACACTGTGGAAAGAGACTGAGCCATAAGGGGGGAAACCTGGTGCAATGCAGTCAACCCTGTCGACTTTTAAGCGACTTTTTTAAAGACACGGGACATCTTGCTTATGAGCAAGAAGTTTTCTGGGTGGTTGTTATGGAATCTGCAAAGGACATGCTACTGAATGAATGAATGAATGAATGAATGAATGAATGAATGAATGAATGAATGAATGAATGAATGAATGAGCAATATAACAGGTATGCTCCATTCTGTATTGGAAGTCTGCACTATTGGTTCAAGCCATATTTTGTATGCTGAAGAAGTGTGTGGCTGTCGGGAGCCCAGTCAGTAACGAAGACAGTCAGGTCATTATCAGGGTGGCACCTGATTGATGGATGCTGCGAACCTGGTTCCTTCACCAGCAGGAGGGCACTACTAGGATGACCGTAAAGCAACCCTTGTTACCACTGCATGTAATCATGAAAGTAGCTCAGTTCTATCTTACTAAGATCCGACCACAACTGAAATGATAAGTCTATTAAATTGATTTCCCCTACAACTTATAGTAGTCACAATTTCAAGATAACTTACAGGCCACTTTGTGATCTCATCTGGCCATTCAAATGGTGCAGACGAGGATGGGTTGTTGCAGTACCTGTAGACAAATATCTACAAGGTTCAATATTGAATTAACAATATAAATTACAAGTACCGTAGAAGTCAAAGTGAGTTCACCTGATGGTTAGGGATACTGGTAATAGAAAAAGCTAACACACACACGCGAATCAATTCAGCGCACTAAAGGTAGTAGCATGTGTAAGGACTACGCTTAAGTTCAAAGCGAGTGAACACAAAAATACAAACAAAACTACAATTAACCATTTATGTTTCCTAGTGTCTGTGTTAAAAAACCATTTTACTTATTTATACACATGAATCCCCTTTACATGCTCATTTATAGAAGTGATACCCTTTACAAGCTCATTTATATAACTGGCCCGCTTTAAAGCTCATTAATAGACGTGAAACCGATTTACAAGCTCATTTAAAGAAGTGAAACCACTCTACAAGCTCATTTATGAAAATGAAACCGCGTTACAAGCTCATTTATAGAATTTAAACAACTTTTCAATCTCATTTATAGAAGTGAAACTGCTTTACAGCTCATGTATAGAAGTGAAGCAGCTTTACAAGCTCATGTATACAAGTAACCCTAGGATGATGATTACAAGTAAGTAAAGGACCCGTGTACACACTGTGAAGCTTACTGGGCGTATGGTGCTAGCCCAGAACTGGTGTAGACCAATCAACACTCGGTGGGGGGTGTCGTCAATATCACTTCTGCTAGCTTTACTTCCTAGAATATTTCCTGGTACCCAATTCAGATCGACATGGGAGCCCAGGACATTTGTAACAATCTGCCTCAACGGGGAATCTGCCTGAACAGGGAATCTGCCTAAACAGGGAATCTGGCTGAATGGGGAGAATCTGCCTCAACAAGGAATCTAGGAATCTGCCTCAACATGGAATCTGCCACGACAGGGAATCTGGCGGAATGGGGAGAATCAGCCTCGACAAGGAATCTAGGAATCTGCCTCAGCATGGAATCTGCAACGACGGGGAATCTGGCAGAATGGGGAGAATCAGCCTCAACAAGGAATCTAGGAATCTGCCTCAGCATGGAATCTGCAACGACAGGGAATCTGGGTGAATGGGGAGAATCTGTCGTGACAGGAAATCCGTCTCGTGGGGATTGGGGGGGGGGGGGGGGGGGGGGGGGGAAGGGATGTCTGCCTCATGAGGGTAATCTGCCTCAATGGGGAATCTGGCTGAATGGGAAGAATCTGCCTTAATTGGAAATCTGCCTCGTGGGGGTGGGGGAAGGAATCTGCCTCATGAGGGTAATCTGCCTCAATGGGGAACTGAACCTGAGAAATTAAGGCCGCCTAGCTAGTTAACAAATAGATAAACAGTATGTTCTCAGATTTAAAAAAAAACAACAACAGATAAACAGCAGGTTCTCAAGTAACAAACAGACAGTAGGTTCTAAGGTAAGAGACTGCAATCTCTCATGTAGCAGACTTCAGACTCTCTGGAAGCAATTAGATGAATCACTATCATCATGTTCCATGCCGATAAGCGCGGGTGGTTATGTTTTGCCATTACACTCAATCATAAGAGCCGCAGATCAGCTCTGCGTTCTTGTCTCGACCATGCCACATGGCCAAGCCATCCAGATCCAGTATTTACTTCTCTGCATTCCCCTTGTTCTCTTCCCCTTGATTTTGCCAGTTGTCACCAAGTTTTCAAATTTTTTTCTTCTCATGACTAAAACATTAAGACTGTCTACGTTTAATTTCTCTAATTAGTTTATGATTATCATTTGTTTCTCAAAAGACTTGGTGATTGGTTTTTCTGTCTGTTCATGGTATTCTTCGCATTTTCCTTAGAAACCACATTTCTACAGCCATCAGATGTTTTTCAGCCTGTTTGCTCATTGTCTACGCTTCACATCCATACAATAGCACAGGTTCTGTGTAGCATCTCAACACTCTTTTCTTCATTGCAAATGACATTTTTTTTATTGGTAAGTATGTTTTCCATCTTGCAAAAGGCTACCTTCACCATGGTGATTCTTGTTCTAATCTCTTCATGACATCTCCCATCAGATAATTGTATCAGTTCATTTGTTTTAGAATATTCCCATTTACTTGTATATTACATTGTGGTATTTCCTTATTTCTAGAGACGACCATAATCTGTGCCTTTTTACAATTTAATTCTAACCCTAGTTGTTCACTGTATGCAACAACCGCATCAACTAAATGTTGCAGATCCTGCTCATTGGCTGCAATCAGTACTGTACCTTCCACATATCTAATGTTATTGATTTTTCATCTCCAATTATGATATTAGTTAATGTTCTCAGCATATATACAGCATTTACTGTACCCTTGCCTTCTACAAACCCACATTGTTCTTCTCCCATTTTGGGTTGTATTTTCTCCCTAACTCTTTGCATGATAATTCTTAGTAAAATCTTCATGATGTGACTCATTATACTAATTGTTTGATGTTGATCACATTCCAAGGCTACTGATTTCTTCGGGATTGCAACAGAAATAGAATTACATAATTCAGGAGGTATATCTCCAGTATCATATATTGCGTTCAGCAGTCTAATTAGATGAAGTAGGTTCTAAAACAGAGAAACAAAACATTCTTAGGTAACAAATGGTCAGATCTCAGATATGAAGCAAAAAAAAACAGATCTTAGGTCAGAAGCAGAGAAACAGTCAGATTTCAGGTAAGAAGCAGAGAAATAGTAGAAACTCAGATAATAAGATGAGAGAAATAGTCAGATCTCAGGTAAGAAGCAGAGAAATAGTAGGGTCTCAGGTAAGAAACAAAGTAATAATCACATGCCAAGCATGAACAAAAAGAGAAAGTGTTAGATCTCAGATAAAAAGCAGAAAAACAGTTTGATCTTAGGAAAGCAGAAAAACAGATCTTAGGTAAGATACAAAGAAAAAAGTTGGATTTCAGATACGACCGCAGGTTCTTAGGCATAAAAATGTAACTATGCTGCTAGCACACTAAGTATTCCATTGCACTGCCAACACAGCAGTTTGGGATCAAGCTCTAAATGAGACAAGATGTGCATGTTTCTAGGGAATTGTCCCCGTCTCTCAGCCTGGATACCAGAGGTCTGTCTAGGAAGGAAAGTTGGTGACGTAAGGAGACGATCACCTATTCTCATAATATCATGATCTATTTGAAGTCATGTCACATTACACTTCTGTGGCAGTATCTGTCACAAGGCTACCTTGATCTTGACACTGCTTGAGAAACAGAGACGAGAGCATCCAGGAGAATGTTGCACTCACAGCAAGAGCTGAGGACACACCAGGCACAAGGCTACCTTGATCTTGACACTGCTTGAGAACGAACGAACGAACGAACGAACAAACTTTATTTTCAAAGGGTTAAGAATTGGGCATGCAGGCCCGTCTAACATTCTGCCCTTCTCGAGAAACAGAGACGAGAGTATCCAGGAGAATGTTGCACTCACAGCAAGAGCTGAGGACACACCAGGCTGCTAGAACAGCAAGTTAAAAGAGGGGTGGCCAAATGAACACTACGCAGGAAGCCAAAGAAGAATAATAAACTAACACAGAACTGGTGTCATTTGCTGCTACATGCTGCAGGATTTACTCAGGAGGGGATCCGAGCACTGACTGGACTGAATGTTTTGAAAGAACGAACGAATGAACGGACTTTAGTTTCAAAGGGTAACAAATTGGGCACGCAGGCCCGTCTTACATTCGGCCCTTCCAATCACTCATCTTTCGTTCATTAATAGTGTATAATACATCTCATCTCATCTCATCTCATCATGTTCCTCTTGTACCTTGCGGTGTCGAGGTGAAGTATAAACAGTGGGAGAGTGCCTGCTTATAATACATTAACATAGGGAAAAAAACATTGTCAAATGAATGCTGTAGACATAAACAATGCATATTACATGTTATGAGACACAATCTCCACCCACCCACACCTCCCCCATCCACCCACACATCCCCCACCCAACCACACACACATCTTCATGCACACATACATGTCATCACCCACCCACTGATACCCCACCCACATATATTCCCCCACCCACAAACACCCAGGCACACATACATGCACCCACCCACCCATCTCCCACCCACATCCCTCCACCAACACATATCGCCCGCCCACACACACATCCTCCACCCATCCCATAACCCACTAACACTCACTCATCCACATATCCTCGACCACCCACCCACACACCCAGTCAAACACACATCCCTCGACCACCCACACACACATCTCCCCACCAACCCACAGATCCCGCTCCTACCCACACACAAATCCCGCACCCCCTTACACACATCATCCTTACACAAATCCCGCACCCCCTTACACACATCCCCCACCCACCCACACTCCCGCACCTACCCTCACACACACCCCACCCATCCCCCAACCTACACACATTCACCCATCCACACATCTTCCACCCACCCACCCCTCAATTACATATCCCCCAGCCACACATCCCCCACCCCCATACACATATCCCCCACATACACATCCCCACCCACCAAAACATCCCCCATCCACAAACACATACCTCCGGCCCACACACACCCCACCACCCACACATGTGTTGATGTGCAATGAGGATGATCTGTCAACTAACTAACTGACTGATGGATGGACTAACTAACTAACTAACTAACTAACTAACTAACACACACGTTCTTTACCTTGGGTCCTGACCGCAGACTGACCCACTGACTCGGCCGTCGGGTCCTGGGTTTTCACCCGACCACTTCAACCATGTGGAGAGAATATTCTAGAACAATCACAAATAAGCACATTAATTATTTCTGTTTCAATCAACTCAATGTGTGTGATTGGCGACTCTTAATATGTACCAATTAATGTGTCTTTCTGATATGACTAGCCATTGTTCCTGTGTACCACTCTATGTACCAATTAATGTGTCTTTCTGATATGACTAGCCATTGTTCCTGTGTACCACTCTATGTACCAATTAATGTGTCTTTCTGATATGACTAGCCATTGTTCCTGTGTACCACTCTATGTACCAATTAATGTGTCTTTCTGATATGACTAGCCATTGTTCCTGTGTACCACTCTATGTACCAATTAATGTGTCTTTCTGATATGACTAGCCATTGTTCCTGTGTACCACTCTATGTACCAATTAATGTGTCTTTCTGATATGACTAGCCATTGTTCCTGTGTACCACTCTATGTACCAATTAATGTGTCTTTCTGATATGACTAGCCATTGTTCCTGTGTACCACTCTATGTACCAATTAATGTGTCTTTCTGATATGACTAGCCATTGTTCCTGTGTACCACTCTATGTACCAATTAATGTGTCTTTCTGATATGACTAGCCATTGTTCCTGTGTACCACTCTATGTACCAATTAATGTGTCTTTCTGATATGACTAGCCATTGTTCCTGTGTACCACTCTATGTACCAATTAATGTGTCTTTCTGATATGACTAGCCATTGTTCCTGTGTACCACTCTATGTACCAATTAATGTGTCTTTCTGATATGACTAGCCATTGTTCCTGTGTACCACTCTATGTACCAATTAATGTGTCTTTCTGATATGACTAGCCATTGTTCCTGTGTACCACTCTATGTACCAATTAATGTGTCTTTCTGATATGACTAGCCATTGTTCCTGTGTACCACTCTATGTACCAATTAATGTGTCTTTCTGATATGACTAGCCATTGTTCCTGTGTACCACTCTATGTACCAATTAATGTGTCTTTCTGATATGACTAGCCATTGTTCCTGTGTACCACTCTATGTACCAATTAATGTGTCTTTCTGATATGACTAGCCATTGTTCCTGTGTACCACTCTATGTACCAATTAATGTGTCTTTCTGATATGACTAGCCATTGTTCCTGTGTACCACTCTATGTACCAATTAATGTGTCTTTCTGATATGACTAGCCATTGTTCCTGTGTACCACTCTATGTACCAATTAATGTGTCTTTCTGATATGACTAGCCATTGTTCCTGTGTACCACTCTATGTACCAATTAATGTGTCTTTCTGATATGACTAGCCATTGTTCCTGTGTACCACTCTATGTACCAATTAATGTGTCTTTCTGATATGACTAGCCATTGTTCCTGTGTACCACTCTATGTACCAATTAATGTGTCTTTCTGATATGACTAGCCATTGTTCCTGTGTACCACTCTATGTACCAATTAATGTGTCTTTCTGATATGACTAGCCATTGTTCCTGTGTACCACTCTATGTACCAATTAATGTGTCTTTCTGATATGACTAGCCATTGTTCCTGTGTACCACTCTATGTACCAATTAATGTGTCTTTCTGATATGACTAGCCATTGTTCCTGTGTACCACTCTATGTACCAATTAATGTGTCTTTCTGATATGACTAGCCATTGTTCCTGTGTACCACTCTATGTACCAATTAATGTGTCTTTCTGATATGACTAGCCATTGTTCCTGTGTACCACTCTATGTACCAATTAATGTGTCTTTCTGATATGACTAGCCATTGTTCCTGTGTACCACTCTATGTACCCAAATTTTTTTTTTT
>JACEFZ010007112.1:0-2500 GCA_014155875.1 Cepaea nemoralis
TGTTTATACTTCACCTCGACACCGCAAGGTACAAGAGGAACATGATGAGATGAGATGAGATGAGCTGTAAGATTTGATGATTAGGAATATTATTTCAGAAAAGAGGTCAGCATAGCCGAATGGATAAGAGCGCACGTTCTTAAACATCCGGTGTGCTGATGCCGTCGTAGAGGGTTCAACCCTTATACCGGTCACTTGGACTAAAATGTTGACTTCTCGTTCTTGGCATAGGGACGTAAGTTACAAGTACCTCTGAAGTCGGAAAGAGACGGACACTGGTAATAGGGAAAGCTAATCCATGAGCACAAATCAGACCACAATTTGTAGTGCTTTGTGCGTTCGCTTGCCAAGGCAGTGGCCCGGATTCAATAGCCAAGAGTAGTGTAAACCGTATTTTATACTGTATACTCTGGGGGTCGATCATGCCTCATAAGGTATCTGACCATTTTTCAGAATGATCTGGGAATTATCTGGAACGGAAAGTGGAGTGGAATTGGTCATCTACTCACATAGACCTGTGACTGAAGATGTAAAGGGGCTTTAATAGGGAGGGGACAGACTTCGTTGCACCGGGTATTATCCCATATGGCTGGGTCTCTTTTCACAGGGCGTCCTGTGTTGACCCCGAGACGTCTCTGGGAAAACTGCACTCGTAATACAAATGGCGTAGTCTGAAACCCACGTTTCGAACCCACGGTCTTCGGGAGGCGAGACTGGCGGCGTAACCACTTCACCACGGAGAAGGATGCAGTCAACATTTTTGGGCACTTTACCGGAAGAGAAATACCGGAACACACTGACATTAACATGATGCAGTCAATATTTTTGATCAAATTACGAGAAGGGAACAGCTGGAACACAATGACACTAGAACGCTGTGGTCAACATTTTTGGTCACATTACAGTGAACAACTGGAGTACCAGGGGGTCCACATGAACATCTGAAACGTGTGATAGCAATTGCAATAACCATGCCATTGTCCTGTAGCCTGTCAATATTGTTGTTAAGGATGTCAGGAGTGTTAAGCACGGGACATCAAGGAGCAGAAGGATACGATGACGTCATAATGACATTTTAAAGATGGCCGTCCCACTTTTGACATGCACCAAACAATAGCAGCGTTCTATTATCAGTTTTTTTTTAAATCACTAAAGGGTGATTGACAGCTTTGTATCATGCACGGACACATATCAGCACATGATGATGCTGATGGTGATGGGGATGATAATGAGGGTGATGGTGATTATGGTGATGGCGATGATAGTGTTTAGTGTTTTACGCTGTTTAGTGTTTTACGCTGTTTAGTGTTTTCCTGTGGATTATGTGGTGTCATTTCGTATTCGTTTATTGGAAGTGTTCAAAAGAAGCCACGGAAGGCAGGTGGTGGATGAAACTTTGAGGGCAGCCGACAGATATTTGTTGGTTATGGTCTCAAGTTTCGCGACGGCAGGCAGAGGGTCTCTTTCCAGAGACAATGGTTGCGGTCATCTGGCCAGTATGGTCACTGATATAGAGGAAAGCAACGGCAAACTACCTCTTTAAAAGTGCCTAGTACATTATGATTCGATTAAAGACTGATTATCGCAAGACAAGGACAGAGAAATGCTGTGTATATGCTGCGAACAATTATTGAACGTGCTATAGATGTAAACAAGGATAGACATCTTTGCTTTATTGAGACATGTCAACATGGTGGATATGCTTGCAGCTCTACAAATTGATGAGAAAGACATTAGACTTATCAAAAACATATATTGTAAACAACAAGCTGCCATAAGGATTGATAATGAAGTGGGACAATATAAGCCAATTAAGAGAGGTGTTAGGCAGGGATGTGTAATGTCACCAGATCTTTTTTCCCTGTACAGTGAACATATTTTCAGAAATATAGAAGATATAAATGGAATCAGCATTGGAGGACGAAACATCAGTAACATTAGATATGCAGATGATACAGTATTGATTGCAGACAATGCGCAGGATCTGCAACAATTAGTAGATGCGGTTGTTGTACACAGTGAGCAGCTGGGGTTAGAATTAAATTGTAAAAAGACACAGATTATGGTCGTCACTAGGAAGAACGGAGTACCACAATGTAATACACAAGTAAATGGGAATATTCTTCAACAAGTGAATAGGTACAATTATCTCGGAACAGTCATAACATCTGATGGGAGATGCCTTGAAGAGATTAGAACAAGAATCGCCATGGCGAAAGTAGCCTTTAGCAAGATGAAAAACATTCTTGCCAATGAAAAGATGTCAATTGAAACGAGAAAAAGAATGTTTAGGGGATACACAGAGCCTGTTCTTTTGTATGGATGTGAAACTTGGACAATGAGCAGTCAAGCTGAAAAACATCTGATGGCTGCAGAAATGTGGTTTCTGAGGAAAATGCAAAGAATACCATGGACAGATAGTAAAACCAATGACCAAGTACTACAGGAGATAAATGAAACTCGTAAATTGATTAGAGAAATTAGACGTAGACAGTCAACA
>JACEFZ010007112.1:5000-50000 GCA_014155875.1 Cepaea nemoralis
ATGCGTGAGACAAGGTGCTACGTGGGTAGTGCTCTTTCATGCAGTGTAAGACGGTGTGTCTTCTTTCTGCTCATTCTGAGTGCTGCTTGGTATTTAGCTTCGAGTGAGATGTAGAGCTCCCCTCTGTGACCTATCGGTCAACATTTAAAAAAAAAAATTTTGTTGCGTATCCCTTACAGTCCCTTGCAGTCAACACCAGCATTTTCAGCTGCTGTTGATGTACTAGGCAAGTGTTACGTTCAGTAGTTTGCCATTGCTTTCTGAACGACCGGCCCCTATACCTTTTTCGAAAAAACCAGCACCGCCGTGTTTCGAACCCGGGTATACGGGCTCACAAACCGCGTTCGCAAGCCCTTCAGCCACAGAGCCATGGTCTAATATCCTCTCACCTGAAATCTGTGGTGGGTGTTGAGGTGTGTCTCTTGAATGCATGCCACATCAATTTTGTCTTCATAAAGCGGATTTGCTAGGGAGGATTTGTATTTGTTAAAGACTTCCTCGGTGTTCCACTGTAGTATATTAAGTATCCAGGATGTTTGAGCAATAGCTTTTACCCTATGCATCTGCGCCTTGACTGCACAGAACATGACAAGGTGACATCCAGTGTCGCATTGGATGGATCCTTTTAAAGTGGAAGGCTCAACACTATCGCCGCCTGGCGGGACTCCACGTGGTTACCACCATTCTGTCATTAATTAATTTGTGACATCATCATAAAGCGAGCTACGTTACACTGTTTCGTCAGATCTGTGGCTTTGTACAACCTATTATCTCAAGTATTTTAATTTCGGATTTACTTTCTTTATCCTTCAACTGTTGCAAGTCCACTTACAATGAAACAGTTGTGCCTGTCTCTTCGTCTGGTACATAAGCCATGACCTTCCCATCACGGGCGATCCTACCAGTGGCTAGCTAGGCTATCGTCGGCATATAGTCTTGGGGTCATTGAAACACACAAGACCTTTCGCCACCACGAGATGGAGATTCAACTGAGGTTCTTGACGCTTGTACCTGGTGCCATGTATTTATGGGAACTGCGGTAGCGCCCTGTAGATAGCACCCTTATCTACCGACCGACGGTCGTGTGTTAGAATACCCTTCTAAGTGATGTGATGTTTCACTACCCCCCCCCCCCTCCCCATTTCCCCCACCCAGACCGTTCCACCCTTAAATGGGGACCAGCAAATGTCCTTGGAAGTAAAGGGGGCCGGTTCCTTATTGTATGAATATGGGTCCTTTATGTTACCTATTTATTATACATTTATATCAGATGTCCCGGAAGGTTAGCCTGGTCAACAAATGCTCGCAGAAGTCGGATGTGTCGGCCTAAAGGCGCAAGAACGCATCTCTGCTGTAAACTGGCACAAAGCCATCACATCCGAAAAAACTCTCCAGATGAACGCAAAAGAAGAATAATATCAGATGTGAAAGATACCACTATGTGGCACTGATCAATGTAGGTCAAAGGGTATGAACATGTTGCATCACTAAACTTCTGAAAGGGTATGAACATGTTGCATCACCAAACTTCTGAAAGAGTATGAACATGTTGCATCACTAACATTCTGAAAGGGTATGAACATGTTGTATCACTAAACTTCTGAAAGGGTATGAACATGTTGTATCACTAAACTTCTGAAAGGGTATGAACATGTTGCATCACTAAACTTCTGAAAGAATTAAACAAGGCCATACAGTATGTATGATAAACGATGGCGCAGTTGCTAGCTGGCTAGTCTGCCGGCACGTTGGTCATGTGTTTGAGTCCCCACCTAGGCGGCAATGTCCTGTTCTAATTGGCCTTGGCTCCCACTTCAAACCAACCCATAACGGCTCCCAGTTCTACCCGGCCTATAACGGCTCCCAGTTCAACCCAATCTATAACGGCTCCCAGTTCAACCCAACCTATAACGGCTCCCAGTTCAACCAAACATATAACGGCTCCCAGTTCAACCCAGCCTATAACGGCTACCAGTTCAACCCAAACTATAACGGCTCCCAGTTCAACCCATACTATAACCGCTACTATCCATCCATCCATCATGTTCCATGCCGGTAAGCGTAAGGCGTCATGTTTTACCAACTCACTCGATCACCAGAGACGTTGATCACCTCCGTGTTTCTGTCTCGATCATGCCACGAAGCCAAAGCCATCCAGCTATTTGCTTCTAGGTCTTCCCCTTGATCTATTCCCTTCGATCTTGCCAGTTGTCACCAAGTTCTCCAAGTCATTTCTTCTCATAACATGCCCAAAAAATTTTGAATGTCTACGTCTGTCTCTAATCAGTTTACGATCTTCATTTGTTTCTTGAAGGACTTGTTCATTGGTCTTTCTGGCTGTCCATGGTATTCTTTGCATTTTCTTTAGAAACCACATTTCTACAGCCATCAGACGTTTTTCAGCTTTACATCTCATTGTCCAAGCTTCACATCCATATAATTTGATTGATTGATTGATTTAGGAACCGACATCACAGCATCCGGGACATTCCCATAAGCGCTCCGTCCCCATCCTCAGCAGCCAGCGAAGAGTTCCAACACCACTAGTTCCAGTAGCAATCTGATTATATGTCCGTCTCGCCTTTCCTCCGAGCGCCGAGCGTCGGCCAGACCATCCATATAAAAGTATAGGTTCTATGTAGCACCCCAACACTGTTTTTCTCGTTTCAATTGACATCTTTTTATTGGTCAGTATGTTTTTCATCTTGCTAAAGGCTACTTTTGCCATGGCGATTCTTGATCTAATCTCTTCAAGGCATCTCCCATCAGATGTTATTACTGTTCCGAGATAATTGTACCTATTCACTTGTTGAAGAATATTCCCATTTACTGGTATATTGCATTGTGGTAATTCGTTCTTCCTAGTGACGACCATAATCTGTGCCTTTTTACAATTTAATTCTAACCCTAGTTGTTCACTGTGTGTAACAACCACAACTACTAAATGTTGCAGGTCCTGTTCATTGTCTGCAATCAAGACTGTATAATCTGTATATCTAATGTTATTGATGCATCGTCCCTCAATGTTGACTCCTTCCATATCTTCAATATTTCTGAAAATTACTTTCACTGTACAGGGAAAACAGATCTGGATACATTACACATCCCTGTCTCACAGCCTCTCTTAATAGGCTGATATTGGCCTACTTCATTATCAACTCTTATGGCAGCTTGTTGTTTCCAATATATGTTTCTTACAAGTCTAAGGTCTTTTCCATCAATTTGTAGATCTTCAAGCATCCTTATCATGTCGACATGTCTCACTTTATCGAAAGCCTTTGTGTAGTCAATAAAGCAAAGGTGTAGATCTTTGTTTACTTCTATAGAACGTTCGATTACGGTTCTCAGTATATACACAGCATTTACTGTACCCTTGCCTTCTGCAAACCTACAATGTTCTTCTCCTATTTCAGGTTGTATTTTCCTCCTAACTCTTTGCATGATAATTCTTAGCAAAATCTTCGTGATGTGACTCATTATACTAATTGTTCGATGTTGATCACATTCCAAGGCTCCTGATTTCTTTGGGATTGCAATAAATACAGAATTACATAATTCATGAGGTATATTTCCAGTATCATATATTGTGTTAAGCAGACTGGTAACTTTATCTATTCCATATTCTTCTAAAGCATTAATCATTTCTGTTGTGACGCTGTCTGAACCGGGGGTCTTGTCAGATTTCATATGGTTAAGAGCATTCTGAACCTCCATCTTCAAAATTGCTGCTCCTTCATTATTATTTTGAACATCATACTGTTCGTCTCTGTTATCGTCATAAAGGTTTTTCACGTAATCTGACCATACATGTAAGATCTGATCTTTTTCTATTATGACTCTTCCATCTTTTGTCGTTAGGCAGCCTGCTGATGTACGTGTTCTTTGATTAGTAAGCTCCTGAATTCTTTTGTGCATTAGTTTCGCATTTTTACTGTTGTGTTGGTTTTCAATTTCTCTGCATTTTTCTCAAGCCATGTTTCTTTTGCCTCCTTACATAAGGTTCTGACTTTTCTGTGAATTTCTTCATATTTGGCAGGATTATTTTTGTTCTGTCTTCTTGTTTCCATTAGTTGCAAAATTTCTTCAGTCATCCATGTCTTACGGCCCACTTTCTTTATTTTTGGAATAGTTTTTTCTGCTGCACAACTGATTGAATTCTTCAGCATTTCCCATTGATCATCTATATCTTGAAATAGATCTCTAGATCAGACAATAAATAAAATGTGTTCTTTACTTCTGTGTTAAAATTATTAGGTATTTTTTGTCAGTTATCAATTTTCACAGATCATATTAAGGGTTTCCTACTGTATACTTGACTTTATTTAACTTTACCCTCAATGTGCCTATAATTTATCTGTGATCGCTGTAACAGTCTGCATTTGGAACTGTTTTTACGACTGTTAACGCATTTCGAAACCTTCTGCTAATCAGGATGTAATCTATCTGGTTTTTAATCCTGTTGTCTGGACTCCTTCATGTCCATAATCTTCTAGGATGCTGTTTAAACCAGGTGTTTCCTACAACCATTTCTTGTTCTTTTGCCCATTCTACAAGTATGTATCCTCTTTCATTTCTCTCTCTCAAACCATGGTTTCCTACACTGCATCCATCGCCTTGCTTTCCTATGTTTGCGTTGAAACCACCCATTATGATATTTATTTCTGATTTTTTACAGTTCTTCAGAGCAGACTCCATGTTATTATAAAATTCCTCTATACTTTCTTCACTGCATTCACTTGTTGGGGCATATACTTGAATGCCATTTATTTTAAAGGGTCTTCCGTTTAATTTTACTAATAGAAATCTGTCTGACACAGCCCGATATCCTTTGACAGAATTTGATGTTTGCTTTTCTAATATAAGCCGGCTTCCTGGCCTAGAGGTTAGCGACTTTTCTCCGTAATCTCGTATACTCTCGTAAGTAATGTGACGACGGTGAGAATCAGTAGAGTTTCGAATCACGTCGGTAACTTACGGGGTATGTGAGCCGTCCGCTCAGAAAGCAATGACAAACTAGTGAGCGTAATCTTGCCAAGAAATCAACAGTCAGCTGAAAGATGCTGATATTGGCAGCAATGTCCTGTAAAGGATATGCAAACATCTTTATCTAATATTATGGCTACATCTCTTTGCTGTTCTTCTCCCCCAGAGTAAATAATCTTACAATCCTCTCCTGTTCTTATCCCTGCCCCTTTCCATCTCGTTTCCGATATTCCTAATATGTTAATCTTCTTTCTCTCCATTTCTTGTTTGATGTTTTATAATTTTCCATCTGCATTCAGTAACCACTACCAGTTCAACCCAATCTATAACGGCTTCCACTTTAACCTAGCATATAACGGCTACCCGTTCAACCCAATCTGTAACGGCTACCACTTCAACCTAGCCTATAACGGCTCCCAGTTCAACCTAACCTATAACGGCTCCAATGTCAACCCAGCTTATAACGGCTACCAGTTCAACCAAACCTATAATGGATCCCAGTTCGGTCCGGGAAGGTTAACCCGGTAAACAAATGCCAGCAGAAGTCTGATGTGTCGGCCTAACGGCGCAAGAACGCAGCTCTGCTGTAAACAGGCACAACGTAATCATGTCCGAAAAAGAAAAAAAAAACAACTCCGGATGAACGCAGAAGAAGAAGAAGAAGGATCCCAGTTCAACCCAGCCTATAACGGCTCCCAGTTCAATCCAATCTATAACGGCTCACAGTTCAACGCAGCCTATAACGGCTCCAAGTTCAACACAATCAATAACGGCTCCCAGTTCAACACAACCTATAACGGCTCCCACTTCAACCCAGCCTATAACGGCTCCCAGGAAATGTTCTGTGAAGTAAAGGACGGCGGACCATATCACCTGGGAGTGCCCATTGGTCTATACCAATATGGGGCTTGCACCATACCGAATTTACGCTAAGACATTACAAATGAGCATTTACCTTGACATGTGGATGTGTCTGGCGTGACTAGTTTGCTATCACCTGTTTCATCATCAGCAGCATCATCATCAACATTATCTTCCACTTTTACCGTAAAGCGCCGTGTGGAGGAATAATTGGCGCTCTAGTGCCCGTAGGGTGGCACTGTAGTGTCACTACGTGTGATTTTACAATGTCTTTGATGTCGTCAATCCATTGCCTTCTCGGGGGGTCTCTTGCCCTCGTCTCCAATCTTCTTTGATGTAGGGACAGTGCTGGTAGTTGATGGCCTTGCTTTCTAATGAGCTAGCCAAACCATTTGATTTTGTCTTTTAATATATGTGGCACAAGGTGTTAACCTCGCTGTCTGCCTGATAACATTGTTTCTTATTAGGTCTCAAGTTGGGAACTTTCCTCAGGCATCTAATCTCACAGGTGTTGATTTTGCGGAAGTGTCCAAGTTTGACATTGATAGCTTAGGGATGGTGTGAATAAGGTTTTTTTAAATTTTTTAATCAGTATCATGTGTATGATGTTTACATTGTTATTGGAAATTGAAATGACGGTGGGAGACACCTACAGGTGTCACTGATCAGCTACCGCCCGCCTCAAGCTGGGCAGCCCCCGGCCAATTGGGTGCTGATCCGCCACAGCCTGCCTGCTTCAATGGGTGCTTGGGCTAGGACAAAATCTGAATCGCAGGCTGTAAAACCAATGCACCAGGTATAAATAAAAATATAAACCTCAGTCTACGGCTTGCAACCTGGAACGTGAGAACCATGTGTCCAGGATTTTCCACTGACTTGACCAATATTGACGATGTGAGAAAAATGGCTGTGATTGATGCTGAACTCAATCGTCTTAACATTGATATTTCTGGCCTGCAGGAGACTCACCTCGCTGAGGAAGGGTCACTCAGGGAAAACAGTTACATCTTTTTTTGGAAGGGTAGAGGGCAGGCAGAAAAAAAGGCAACACGGTGTGGGCTTTGCTGTGAAGAATTCGCTACTGGGAATGATTGAAATTCCAGCAGGAGGAAATGAAATGACTATTATCCCTGCGTTTGGCAACCTCTTGTTGTTTTGCCACCATTATTACTGCATATGTACCGACACTCGATTTCTCTGATGATGTGAAGGATTCGTTCTATGAGGAGTTAGACTCCGTGATCAAGGCAGTTCCAAAATCTGTCTACATTTATATGCTCGGTGATTTCAATGCTCATGTGGGCAAGGACTCGAGTTCATGGCCAGTGTGCCTTGGAAAATACAACATCGGTCGCATGAATAAAAATGGGCAAAGGCTGCTGGAGCATTGCACCAGAAATGACCTATGTATTACAAACACCTTTTTTAAAACAAAAGAGATGCATAAGGTTACATGGAAAATCCAAGATCCGGCCATTGGCACCAGCTGGGCTTCATCATCACACGGAGACAACATCTGAACCATATATCATTGACGCGAAGTTACCACAGTGCTGACTGTGATACGATCATTCTTTGGTTGTTGCAAGGGTTAGACTGAGACCAAAGAGAATCTACACAGCTAAACACAAATCTAGCCCCAGGATTAATATTATTAACACTCACGATCCTGAAAAGTGCTTTCAGTTTTAACAGCAACTTGAAGACGCTTACACTGATACACCAGAAAATGGTACAGTAAATGAAAAGTGTACAGTAAATTGTACAGTAAATGAAAACTTAAGGAAACTCTTTATAAAACTGCCGTAGGGGTTTGCGGCACTGTGGATTATAAGAGGCAAGACTGGTTTGCGGCAAACAGCGAGACTCTGCAGCCCTTGATTGATAAGAAGACGAAAGCTCTCTTAAGAAAAAAGGAAAGATCAACGCGTAACACTCTGAGTGAGCTAAGGCAAGCTATAAAGGATGTGCAAAAGGCTGCCAGGCAGTGTGCAAATGATTTTTGGATCAAGTTATGTGAGTCCATACAAATCGCAAGTGATAAGGGAAACAAAAGAAGCTTGTATGAAGGAATAAAGAAAGCCAGGTAAGGATGGGATTCCAATAGAGGTTATCAAGAGTGGGCAAAACACACTCACTCTACAGATCCACCAGCTAATAGAGCTATGCTGGCGAGACGGACAAGTCCCACAGGATTTCAAAGATTCAAGCATCATAACACTGTACAAGAACAAGGGCGATCGGAGCGACTGCAACAACTATAGGGGTATCTCACTTCTGTGTATTGTTGGAAAAGTATTTGACAGAATTGTTCTGCGCAGACTTCAAGTCCTAGGAGATCAAGTCTACCCCGAATCACAGTGTGGCTTTCGACATAACCGGTCTACCATTGATATGATATTCTCATTGCGACAAATGTAAGAAAAATGCCGTGAACTAGAATCAACCACTGTTTATTGCCTTCATCGACCTCACAAAGGCATTTGATTTGGTCAGTCGTGAGGGTCTGTTCAAGGCACTAAAGAAGATTGGCTGCCCACCAACTCTTCTGTCCATTGTGGAATCGTTCCACACAGGCATGAAGGGTATAATCAAGTTTGATGGTGCAACTTCTGAAGAGTTTGAAATCAAGAGTGGAGTTAAGCAAGGTTGTGTACTAGCTCCCACCCTCTTTGGAATATACTTTTCACTTCTACTGAAATATGCCTTTCGTGATCAGGATGGTGGTATATACATTCACTCACGCTCAGATGGCGGCCTCTACAATGCTCAAGATTGAAGGCCAAGACCAAAATTAGGAGGGTACTGATCAGAGAGTTGCTTTTTGCAGATGATGCTGCAGTTACGACCCACTCTGAGGAAGAATTGCAATGTCTACTATCTGCATTCTCCAATGCTTGTTCTGAATTTGGTTTAACAATTAGCAAAAAGAAGACACAGATTATGTCACAAGGTGCACATGGGGTACCATCAATCTTTATTGACGACGGCGAACTAGAGATAGTAGACTATTTTACATATCTAGGATCAGTGGTAAATAGCAAATTATCCCTAGATCAGGAAATCAACATCCGGATTGATAAGGCAGCAACAACAATGAACAGGTTAAGAAAAAGAGTCTGGGAGAACAGGAAGCTTACTGCCAAAACAAAAGTCCTTGTCTATCAAGTCTGTGTCCTTAGTACTCTTCTTTATAGCAGTGAAACCTGGACAACTTACTCACACCAAGAGAAACGTTTAAACAGCTTTCATATGCGGTGTCTGCGAAGAATTCTTGGTATTAAGTGGCAAGACTAAAATCACAAATACTGAAGTATTGGAAAGATCAGGTTGTGTGACGGTTTATTCCATGCTCAGTCTTCGTAGACTTAGATGGATAGGACATCTTAGGAGGATGGATGATGGTAGAATACCAAAGGACATCTTTTTTGGTGAATTACAGATGGGTAAGAGATCTCAGTGTCGGCCTCTACTACGATACAAAGATGTGTGTAAGCGGGACATGATTGATACAGGCATTGATAATGCACATTGGGAGCAAGTCGCCGCTGAACGTGTTGCATGGAGGGCAAAGATCAGAAATGGAATAAAGACAAAGGAGAAAATTATTGCAGATAAGTCACACACCGAGCGTGTGAGACGTAAGATGGTGCATGATGGTGGAAATGACCACGTGTTCACATGCACCCACTGTGAACGGACATTTACAGCGCAAATTGGCCTTATCAGTCACATTCGCTACCGCCATAGGTAAAAGTTATTATGCCTTTTTAAAGCACAAACTATAGTCTGTCAAGACGGCAAGGTGCCAATGAGTATTGGAAATTGAAATGAATGTATTTTCCAGTACTCCAACCCCGAAAGGGACGAGGCAAACACTCGCAAGCGAGCATAGCGACTTTGACAACATATCACAATGTAGGGATGGCGTGGGAAAGAATGCAATTAAATTGCTAATGTCAGGGCCAAAGGGTGTGTAAGTGGGTGATAGGAGAAGTAGTAGTAATAAGCGTATGACTCAGAAACAGCAGAAGTGTGGCTACGTGCGTTGGCTAGAAACGTGATCTGCTAAGTTTCGCGTTTGTTATAATGCCATTGTTAATATAATACGTGCTTTTTGGGGTCCTAGAATAAAATGTGGGTACAGCGAACAGGGATCCGTGCTAGTTTAGTGGTTAGCACACAGCTGCTGGCCTGATGGTCATGGGTTTAATCAGCATCGAGGAGGATTCCAATTTTTAACAACTGACCTAGGCTCACGTGGCGATCCAGTCTAAGTGTGTACCAGGAAATGTCTTGGGAAGTAAAAACTGCAGGGGTGATACTGACCGCATCATGAAGTGATACTGATCACATCATGAGGTGATACTGACCACATCATTTTGACAACTGTCAATTTTGATTGTCAAACTATTCGGTGAACTAGGGTTTGCCTACCCAGCAATTGAAGACAGGATTCGACAGACAGCGGGGAAGAAATCATTGTTGATTCAACGGGCAAGACGGCGTTTTCCTGCAAAGCGTTGTGGTGCGTAATGAGCATGGCAAGGCACGTAGAGCGCCCTGGTCATCCACTGCACCTGTATTCGTCTCCTGTCGTCTTGACTTGTCAGGCGAGAGAGGAGGTCGACGAATTGTGCAACTCTTCCTCACTTTAATCCAATTCATCGATCAAGTCATTCTTCATCCAACTTCATATATCACCTTCAAGTCCTGTGGCGGTGGGCGAGCGGCAGGCGTGGGTATGCTGGCAGCCGTAGTTGCAGACCTGCACACAGGCGGCTCAGGCCATATGGTCGTCTTCTACTGACCGGAGCAGCTGTGGGATTCGGCAGTCCCCCGAGCGACTGAGCATACCTCTATAGGAAGGAACTGCTCACCTCCATAGCACGAGGAAGGGGCTAGATAAGGTGCTCTAATCATTGCCTGCTCCATCACTACCTAACCAGATAGCTGCGGTTGGTGGGTAACCTAAACTGCGGTCGACATACAAACAAAGAGAAAACAGGTAAAGCTAAAAGAGCAAACCATATTCCCTTGACAATCGGAACTGGGAGTGTACGCACCCTACTTAATAGAGAGCCCAGAGAGACGAACAGCACTGATTGGGAGAGAACTGGGCAGGTACAGCATCGATATTGCAGCCTTGAGCGAGACACGACTTGTAGAAGAAGACCAAATCTGTGAAGTAGGTGCCGGATACACATTCTTATGGAGTGAAAGAAAAGCGAGGAAAGACGCTAATCCGGTGTGGGAGTTGCCATAAAGTCGGCCCTGGTTGACAAACTAGCTGAAGTTCCGAAGGCTATAAACGACAAGCTTATGACCATTATGTTGTCCTTGCTGAAAGGAAAGAAGCATGCAACTATAGTGAGAGTCCACGCACCAACCATGACCAGTGAAGATGTCGTTAAAAACAAGTTCTACGAGGACCTGCACAACGTATTAACATCTGTACCCAAAGGAGGCAAACTTATACTCCTTGCGGACTTTAATGCCAGAGTTGGCAAGGACATCGCCTCTTGGAGTGGCATCATTGGAAAGTACGGAGTCGGAAATTGTAACAGCAATGGACTCCTCCTCCTTTAGACCTGTGCCAAACACTATCTCCTGATCAGCAACACAATTTTCCGTCTTCCCACGAGAAATAGGACATTGTGAATGCACCCTCGCTCGAAACACTGGCACCTCATTGACTATGTCATCGTCAGGAGGAGTGACAGACAAGACGTTCGGGTGACAAAATCCATGTGTGGTGCCTATTGTTGGACAGACCATCGTCTCATTATCTCAGAAATAAACATACACATCAAACTACCACGGCGTCTTCAGAGGGTAAAAATGCAAATTAAATGCCTAAACAGCACCCCAAAAAAATGCAGCTGTTGTTTGAAAATGTGCTGGAAGACCGCCTCAAGCCCAATGCTGCAGCTCAACAGGTTGCAGAAATAGAGTGGAGAGCCCTAAAGGACATAATTTACAACACTGCTTTGGAAATCCTGGGTCCAGACCCCCGAAAGCATAAAGACTGGTTTGGTGAAAATTCCGAAGACATCAACCAATTGCTGGCCGAGAAACATCTTTTCCTCAAGGCATATTTGAATGACGCGAAGTCAACATTAAAAAAGATGCCCTCAATAACATTCGGATGCCCGCAATAACATTCTGCAGAAGAAACTTCGTAACATGCGGGACTCCTGGTTGAGCAACAAAGCTGATGAAATTCAGGGTTTTGCTGACAGACATGATAAGCAAAACTTCTACGACTCACTGAAAGCGGTCTATGGTCCTACGTCACCAGGCATAGTTCCCCTCCTCAGTGCAGATGGGGGAACATTAGTCACCGATAAGAAAGAAATCCTTCAACGCTGAGCAGAGCAATTCGGCAACATCTTAAAAGCAACTTTCTTCTTCGATGATGAAAGCTTCATTTGCCTTCCTCAAGTTCTCACTAATGATACACTTGATGACCTGCCAAACATAGTGGAAGTTTAAAAAAAGCCATCCAGCAACTTTCCAGCGGAAAGGCGCCTGGTCTTGACTCCATCCCAGCAGAGATATTCGAGGCAGGTGGGCTCGGTCCTAATAGAGCAGCTTCACCAAGTCTTTACAAACATATGGATGAACGAGACCATGCCACAAGATTTCAAGGACGCGTCAATAGTCCACCTTTACAAACGTAAAAGAAACCGTCAAACCTGTGAAACCACCGAAGGGAAGATACTCACCAGAATTTTTCTCAATCGCCTCACGGCCCATCTCGATCAAGGTCTTCTTCCTGAGAGTTAATGTGGCTTCAGAAAAGAGCGAGGAACTATTGACATGATTTTCGCTGTAAGGCAGCTGAAAAAGAAATGTCAGGAACAGAACTCCGAAATGTTCTCCACTTTCATTGACCTTACCAAGGCTTTTGATACAGTCAGCAGTGAAGGACTGTGGAAGATTATGGCGAAATATGGCTGTCCACGTAAGTTTGTCCAAATAGTGCGGCTATTTCATGATGGTATGCAGGCAGGAGTTCAGGAAAATAGTGAACTGTCTGAGCCCTTTCCTGTCACCAATGGAGTGAATCAAGGATGTGTCCTGGCACCAACACTGTTCAGCCTCATGTTTTCAGCTAGGCTGACGAATGCCTTCGAGAACAATGACATTGAATAGACATCAACTACCGCATGGATGGAAAGTTGTTGAATCTCAGAAGGCTGAAAGCAAAAACCAAAACTAGCAGCGACACAGTCAGAGAGCTGCTGTTTGCTGATGATTGCGCTCTATATGCCAACTCAGGGGCAAACGTGCAACACAATGTTACAGCTTTCTCATATGCCTGTTTTGGGCACAATATAAACGTGGAGAAGACTGTAGTTATGTACCAGCCAGCTCCAGGGAATAATCACACCGTGCCGAATATCAAGGTGAATGGTCATAGACTAAGTGTTGTGGACAAATTCGTCTATCTTGGCTGCACTGTGTCGCAAGCTGCCACAATTGATGGCGAAGTGAATGCAAGAATCGTCAAGGCCAGCGCGGCATTTGGCAGACTGTACAAGAATGTATGGTACAGAAATGAAATAAGACTGAAAACAAAGCTGAAAGTCTACAAAGCAGTTGTATCCACACTGTTATATGCTTGTGAAACCTGGACTGTTTATCAGCGACACGCTAGGAAATTAACCCACTCCCAGACAGTCTGCCTTAGGAAGCTGTTGAAGATTAAATGGCAAGACAAGATCCCAGACACTGAAGTTCTAGAAAGAGCGTCCATGCCCAGTATCTCTACTCTACTAATGAAGAATCAGATTCGCTGGGCTGGTCATTTGAATCGCATGCCAGATCACAGGCTCCCTAAACGAATATTTTTCGGCGAACTGCGCTGTGGTAAACGCTCCCAAGGCGGCCAGAGGAAGCGCTTTAAAGACACTCTGAAGATCTCACTGAAAGCTTTTGGAATTCATCTTGACACCTGGGAGACTGCTGCTAAAGACCGTAATTCGTGGCGTACATCATTACATAAGGGTGCAGTCACTCGTGAAGCAACCAGGAATGCAATAGTTGTGAAGAAAAGGCTGGACAGAAAAACCACTGCTGGAGATCCTCCTCCTGGAACGTCAAGCATTCTTTGCCAACATTGTCAAAAAGAACATTTCGAGCCAAAGTAGGCCTTATCAGCCATCTTAGAACTCACGGCTCCATACTTTCAACCCCACTGGATGAAATGAATGGTCATCATAAATCTTTATGGACAAATAACAGAGAATGCTCATTAGAACTGGGTTCGAAATAGTGGACTGATTCATATCTGAGACCCACTTAATAATGTCTGTACGTGGGTGTCTGTTCAGGTGTGCATGTCTGTGTGTGAGTTAGTGTGTATGGATTTGTGTATTCGTGTGATTTTGAGTGGTAGTGTAATCTATGCCGGCTTCGTGGCTTAGAGGTTATGACTTTTCTCCGTAATCTCGTATACTCTCGTAGGTAACGTGATGACGGTGAGAATCAGCAGTGGTTCGAATCGCGTCGGTAACTTACGGGGTATGTGAGCCGGCCGCGCAGAAAGCAATGGCAAACTACTGAGCGTAATCTTGCCAAGAAATCTACATACAGCTGAAAGATGCTGGTGTTGACAGCGATGTCCTGTAAAGGATATGCAAAACAAAAAAAAGTGTAATCTAAATCTGTGTGTGCCTTTGCCTGTTTGTGTTTCTGCGTACGAGTGTTTGGATGCCTGTATTGTAAAAATGTTTTGTGTGTTTAGGTTTCAGTATGTGTTGATCGTTGAGTGCGTGTACGTGTGTGAACTCATATGTGCCTGTATGTGTCTCCCCACACAGGCTGGCAACGATCTGAGTGCGAGGAAAGTCTGGAAGAGAGAAGGGGGAAAAAAAGCGTATTCAGAAACTGCCTAGAATTTCCCACCGACCGAGCTCTGTAGGCTTGTGATCGATAGTTTCAAATTCAATTTATAAACAAGTGTATCTCTTTGTGTCCGCCTCTCTCTCTCTCTCTCTCTCTCTCTCTCTCTCTCTCTCTCTCTCTCTCTCTCTCTCTCTCTCTCTCTCTTTCGTTCTCTCTCTCTCTCCTTTTTCCTTTTTTCTTGTTATCGCTCTGTCTCTTTTCAACCCATGTTCTTATCCGGCATACCGTCCTTTACTTTCGCCTGCCTGCCCGCCTGCCTGCCTGCCTGCCTGCCTGTCTGCCTGCCTGCATGGCTATGACCTTCCTTTCTGACTAATCCCAGCTCAACACTGCGTCTGTTCTTGTGGGGTACTGCTTAAGCGGTGCCCAACGTCTTGTCTGTTACTATTGAGGACTTTGTTTGGTACTTTCATTTTGTTTGTTGATGTTGTTGTTGATGTTGTTGTTGTTGAGAACTGTGTTGTGGTGCATACATCTGATCTGCTGCTATTGAGTGCTTTGTTGTGGTGCTTATATCTGTTCTATTAATGTTATGTATTGTGTTGTGGTGCATACATCTTTTATATTATTGTTATATATTGAGTCGTTATATATTGTGTTAGTATGGTTCTTGCCATCGGCAGGGGTTCTGGAAGAATCTCAAAACTGAGAGGGGAGACCAGGAGAACTTTTAATCAGACAGTGGTGGAACGATTAGTAGCGTGACTCTTCGCTGGCTGTTGAACGAGGGGACGGAGCAAGTAAGGGAATGTCCTGTGTGCAGTGATGTCGATTCCTAACTCAACTCAACCTCAACTGGACTCACCTGTGTCGTGGTGCTTACATCGTTGTTATTACTGTTATATATTATGTTGTGACCGGTCTCTATGGCTAAGGGCTTGCGAACGAGGTTTGTGAGCCCGTATACCCGGGTTCGAAACACAGCGGTGCTGGTTTTTTTCGAAACAGGTATAGGAGCCGGTCGTTCAGAAAGCAATGGCAAACTACTGAACGTAAAATTTGCCCAGGAATCACGAACAGCGAAAATGCTGGGGTTGACTGCTAAGTCCTGTGAAGGACATGCAACTTAATTTAATTATGTTGTGGTGCTTGCATCTTGTTTGTTACTTCGCACTTCACTGTAGTGCTTAGATTTTTGTTTTTTTTAATGGTTGTACTTTTAGTTGTAGTGCTTACACTTTGTTAGTTGCTGTTGATTTCTTGCATCACTTACTAATGTGCATTTGCTTATATATGCATCTGATTTGTGAGCCTAATGTGTGTTTATACCCTCATTCTGTTACTTACTGCCACTTACTTTATTAAATATTCAACAAAATTTAAATTACTGTTATGTGTATTGCAATACTTCTTTTTCTTCTTTCGCTGCGTTCATTCGGAGAGTTTTTTTTTTTTTTCTGACATGATTGCGTTGTGTCTGTTTACAGCAGAGCTGCATTTTTGCGCCGTTAGGCCGACACATCCGACTTCTGCGGGCATCTGTTGACCGGGTAAACCTTCCCGGGGTATTGCAATACTACTTCCAACGTGTTTTCTCGCCATTGCTCTAAACTTTACAGCAGTGATTAGATCTCTTTATGTAACAAAATCTACATAAACTACTAACTTTACATACATTACAGTACAACACAAAACTGCGAACTTTACATAAATCATCAAGAGTACACAAACTACCAGCAATACGTAAATTACCAACTTTACATGAATTACAAACAGTACTTTGATTATCAGCTGTACATTGAAAAGCTTATTTTACATAAACTACCAACTTTACATAACTAACCAACTGTGCTGTCAAAAACTGTCATTTATTGTCAATATAGTACCTTGCTGGTGTGTGGCAGGTGGTCTTGAGCCTACGGAACTAAGGTCGCCTGGCTAGTGCAGTTGCCGCGAACTGTGCAGGTTAGAGTTTTCTTTTTGCCCCCGACAGAAAATGAAAAAAAAAAAAAAAAACTCCACACGTTACCGAGGATTTGAACCCGGGTCTCCCGAAGGAGAATCAGGCGTTCTAACTACCCTGCCAACAGCTCCTCACTAACTGTACATAGACTACAAATTCCACATAAACATTTTGCTTTAAATAAAATATCAACTTTACATAAACTGCCAAAACAGTTAATAAACAAACAGTAGAACATAATCAACCAGCTTCACATAAACTACCAACATGACATAATATACCAACAGTACATGGACTGCCAACTGCACATACAAAGCTTACTTTACATAAACTACCAACAGTAGATAAACTACCAACTGTAGATAAACTACCAACAGTAGATAAACTATCAACGTTACATAAATTACAAATGTTTCGAACGCAGCTCTGCTGTAAACAGGCACAACGCAATCACGTCCGAAAAAAAAACAACTCCGGATGAACGAAGAAGAAGAAGAAGAATAAAAGACGGCAATTAGATTGGACTGAATGTTTGTGATCATCAATGGGGGCACACACAACAACATAATGGAATAAAAGTGATTATTGAAAGAAGAAAGGCATATAAACAGAGCAAAATTGAGTTTTTATTTATTAATATTATTAAAGGACGAACCAACCACCCACCCACCCACCCACCACACACACACACACACTCACTCACACACACACACACACACACACACACACACACACAAAGAATAAAATTAAAAAATGATTACTGAAGGACATACGGCGTAATCATCATCATCATCATCCAGTGTCTTGCAGGCTGGCGTGGGCGATCATACCTCTCCACAAATTACGATCTCCGACGTCATGGATCAATTCCAGTGTTGACTCCCTTCCATGCCATGACGCAAGATAGTCAAGAATCTTCTCACGTTGTCTTCCTCTAGGTCTTTTTCCCAAAATCTTTCCGGTTGTCACAACATGTTCCAGTTTGTTTTTTCTTCTCACAACGTGTCCAGAAAACGACGAATGCCTCTTGTTGATGTTTGTGATAAGTTGTCTTTGCGACTCAGCTTCCCTTAAAACGTCCTGATTACTCATTTTGGCTGTCCAAGTAATTTTCAGCATTCTGCTATAAAACCACATCTCCAAAGCTTCCAGGGATGTTTTTATTTCTTTTTCGCTTCGAAATGAGGCATAAATAAAAAGTAAAATGGGGATATTTATTGAAGGAACACGGCATAAAAACAGAGCTTGATAACACCAGGATAATAATAATATAAGTTAGGACAGATCTAGGCATCTAACATTCCGCACTTGCTGTATTTAAAGCATCGCTTCACTCTGCTTTTATTGCCTAACAAATGCAGTTGAATGGTCTTTCTACGAAAGACAATGCAGCCACTTCAGGTGGCATGCTAAAATGTTCATGTTTTGAATGTACTATTAGAAACAGGACTTAATTACTTTCTTCATTAAACAAAAACAAAATTGAAATCACTGCTTACATGTCTTCCTAGTTTTACTGACACGTTGTAAAAAAATTGTTTTACACATTGTAACACAAATAATTAAACTTGTTTCTGTAAGTGGATCTATGAAGTCGTCTCCTAAAATTCAAAGTGTAATGTAGTGTAGCAAACATTGAGAGAGAAGTTGTTCAATCTATTGCATGCTAATAAAGATCTTAGTCTATTCCTCCAAAGTCGGAGAGTATCTGCCTGAAACGGCGAGGAACCACCAGTCTGCACACCAATAAGCCAGACATGGGACAACGGATACTCACGCAAACCTCAGGTCCTGTATGACATCACACTGATGTTGGACAACAGGATGCCTTCATCCGACATACAGGACTTCGCGTTAGAGCTCAAGCCAACGACCACAAGCAAGCAAGCAATCTTACTCTAAACGTTAGGTCCGGTTAGATTTGTGTTGAGTTGCAAGCGATATGTTACAGTGTCTTAAGTTTCATGACAGCATAATACGAGTGGAAGTCAATAAGTAAGTCACAAATGGCTGTCGAATAATAACTAAATATGATAACAACTTGAAACCAGTTTACTTTTATACATACATTGTCCCTTTATTGCTCAACATAATTTCCACCAACATTGATGCACTTATCCCATCGTTTTATCATTCCTGCTAAACCGGCTGCATAGGAATACGTGCTCTGTTTTCTAAACCACGGTTTCACTTCACATTCAACTTCGGCGTCATTAGCGAAATGTCTCCCGCCAAGGTGGGTTTTCAGTGGACCAAAAAGGTAGAATTCGCTAGGGGCTATGTCGGGGCTGTAAGGTGGATGTTCCAGAACTTCGCACCGTAGTTGGTTAATTTTCTCCTGAGTTAATCGAGCCGTATATGGTCTGGCATTGTCATGAAGAAGCAACACTCCTGTAGTCACCAGTCCTGGACGTTTTCTTCGAATTACATCATGATGCATCGATATAACTTCACAGTACGATTCATAATTCACAATGTCACCTTTCTTCTTGAAATTGGTTTAATTAAAGTTAAAAGCACTCCTTGACAATCCCATAACACTGTCAGCATAGCCATCCCTGCCAATGGCGTAGCCTTTAGAAAATTTGCCTACAGCTTTATGAAACAAACATTTGTCAGCATAAACAGGAAGCATTTCCTTACGAATGTCCTTTGCATGCAATCCTTTTGCCCCCACCCCCCCCCCCCCCCAAAAAAAAAAAAAAACACACACACACACAACGGCACGTTGCTCTTTGGCTCGGTACTCTGTAAGTACAGTCGCCATTTTGTTTATGCGCTGCGAATGCACACGAGACACCTAGCGCCACGTGACAAACGGGAATATAAATTTCGATGTTGCTGTCACCTAATGACACCAGTAGAAAACACCAACTACATTTACCTGCCATCCCACAGAACTGTGTGACTTACTTATTGACGCGACCTCATATTTGGAAACGGTTACTTGGAATTGTGTGGTAGAATATCGCAAATAGCACAGTAATAAACACCTAGACACTATACATTAGGCCGAAGTGCTCAGTCTCCTGAAGTATACATCTTCGGTCCTGGTGTATGTAAGTAACAAGTAAGTAAAGGACCCTTATACACGCCTTAATGTATAAAGGGTGTATTTTTAATGCCTGTGGGGAGTTTGAAAATATTGCCGTTCCCAGTTTTGTATTTACCTCTTATGTTGCATGAACTCCTCAGAGGATGAATACAAAACTTGGAACGGCAATATTTTCAAAATCCCCAGTCATTAAAAATACACCCTATACGTTGGGCATGTTGTGATAGTCCCATATTTTCATACACCAATCGGTATTCGCTGATGGTGAGATCAGTATCCCGCCGGCTGTTTTTACTTCCCATCAATTTTCTGATACCCATTGTAGACTAGGTCAACCTGGGAGGCCAGGTGAATTTTAAAAATTCGAATCCATCGTGGGTGTATACGGGACGGACTAATTCCGCTTATTTTATGTCACAGTTATATGAAGTGAGTAAGCAGTTACCTTACTCATATACTTTACGCTCTGAATCTTAGAATAAGAGCAAGTAATTATTTTACAGCCGTCTCTGTATCGAAGACCTTACGGAAGAGATTCATAATCCAGCCTACCCGCGTTCGAAACACAGCTACACTCGATTTGGCAGCGAACGGTGTTGCGCTGGGTTTTAACGAATTGGTATGGGAGTCGGTCGTTTAGAAAGCAACGGCAAACTACTGAACGTAATCTTGCCAAGACATCAACAAAAGCAAATGCTGATGTTGACAGCGATGTACTGCACAAAAAATATATATACATATATGATGCCGCCAGTAGGATTAGAAAAACAGAATCCCGTAGACGCGAAAGCCAAACTGCATTGTCGCTTGTACTGTCCAGACAGCGCATGCGCATCTGAGTGTTTCGGATATAAAGAAAGATAACAGAAAAGTTGAGATAGCAGAAAGCGCAAGAAGAACTGGCAACATGAGTCTACTTACGTGCTAAATCAATAAATCCACAGTAGGCACAGCTTTAATTTAAGGCACATCGCCCTGGTAATGTTTGTGGAGTTTCAGGGCCGGAGACCAATTGTACCGCCATGTTATGTCCGGGCCTCAGTGGAGTTGCTGAGCTGAAATCCGGGTGGCACGCTCGGCAAAACGCCATGCTGAACCAGATACGGGGAGGAGGAGGAACGGGATGCGCACAAGCTGTTAGGCTATCATGGGGTATGCACGTTAGGCATGCTGTTTAATTGAATCACAGGACTAAGGATGGTGTGAGTTCTTGTGTCAGGACAGTGCAGGCGTGCGGTTGGGGTAATTGTGCATGGGAAATGCATATTTGACGGGCTACAGTTGAGAGGTGAATATGGAGACATATGGTGTCATTGTATATGGTGTCGTGTAGATTTTGTCTTCTTAGTTCTGTCTGAGTGTTAATGATAGGACACTGATAGAAGAAAAGGGAGAAAATGTTGATTATGCTGATGTTAATGATGATGATTACTAAAGAGGAGGAGGAGGAGACGGAGAATGAGGAGGAGGATGAGGAGGAGGAGTTGAAGAAGGAGAATGGAAAGAAGAAAGACGTGGATACGAAGAAGCAGCAACAGCATGTGAAGAAGAAACAGACGAAGAAGAAGGAGGGGGAGAAGAGGGAGACGTTAAGGTAATGGAGGGTGAAGAATGAAAAGAAAATATGAAAACAGAAACGTTGTAAAGAAGTAGAAGCAACAGATGAAGAAGAAGAAAAAGGAGGATGGGGAGGATACGGTCTCAGTGGAAGAGGAGGAGGAAGCCATCTTTCTTACAGGTCTACGGGGGATGAAAAATTGACCCTGTTTTCAAGTCAACTTATATCTAAGAGAGTTACCCAGCAATGGCAACACGCAATGTTAATTGTGTACAAATTCCTATAAGATAACTGTCTAATAGTCTAACACTATTCTGAACTAAAGAGAACATCTCGTAGAGACTCAACTGATCTACGTATAGTTTTCAGGTTATAAACGACATTCAACTTTGAATAACTAGATGCAGTATTTAACTGACTCTCTCGCGCCATTGTCTCTCTCTCTCTCTCTCTCTCTCTCTCTCTCTCTCTCTCTCTCTCTCTCTCTCTCTCTCTCTCTCTCTCTCTCTCTCTATGACTTGTCTCTCTTTCATTGTCCCACTGGTTCAGGAAACCGATTATCGAAATATCGTCTCCTTCTGCACGGCCGCACAAGTTGCTTGAATATATCCCTCAACTCTCTCCGTCTGGCTTTCTCTCAATCACTCTCTCTCTCTCTCTCTCTCTCTCTCTCTCTCTCTCTCTCTCTCTCTCTCTCTCTCTCTCTCTCTCCCACACCACTTTATTGTTGAGGCTAGGCTCTTGTAGGCAACGACACGCTAGACCAGTACTCAGAGATAGACCTACTCGCTTACTTCCCCCCGCGCGAGTGTCGGGAGAAAAGCCGAACCGCGGGCATGTAGAACTTACCATGTGTCATAATGCACAGCCCATCAGCCCAGGCGTTCACTCCGCCCTTTCCACACGGGGGATGGACTGTTTCTGGGACTTACCTGGTCGCTTCACCAATCAGACCCTTAAGTTGCCTCCCTCCAGGGGATTTCGCTGGGAGTTGATGACGAATTTGACAGGAATAAATAGGCCCGCGGTTCTTCTGTTAGAAAATACATCTACACTAAAACGACACGTGTGTAGTGTTGGCATGAGCCGGGGGTTTTCATTTTGTGTGAATGCATTTGTGGCTTTCTGACAGCCTTCGCCAGACAGCTACAACACATTTGTTTAAACGCCATTGTTTATTTAATAAAAAAACCTAGCTACTATACATACGGTTTAAGTGCCCAGTCTCAAATATAAATCTGCAGGCATACCTCACTATTTAGCTTGTTCGAAGAAGAGGAGTTTGACAACTATGGCAGAAAATGGCCCGATGGCCATGTGTTCGAATCTGTAACGTGGCGGATTGTTTGTTTGTTTGTTTATTTATTTTTTTTTTAAACCCAAGCTGGACTCCCAGATCGACCCAGCCTAAAGTAGCCGGCGTGGCTGTGGTCATATCACCATTATAGAGCCTCTTGGTCTACATAAGACATGGATCTTGTTCCGAATACGCAATACTCTTAATGGGTGTTAAGGAGTCTGTTACTATCCTTAGGTCTACGTGGCCGCCGAGTTGAATGCTCTTGCGCTTAAACTTCTGTTGCGCTGACGGTGGGGTATGGAATTAATTCCCTTGGCTGGTCAGTTGGACTTCAGGATTGACTTCGGTTCAGAAGCAATGGCATGAATGTAACATTATAACAACATTATAAGCATTAACATTATATCAACCAGGGGTTGTGTTGATCGCAACGTCCTGCAAAGGAAATGCATCATTTCATTTCTAGTACTTTCTTTATCAACATGCAACATTTCTATTACTTTCTTTACCAACATGCAACATTTCTATTACTTTCTTTACCAACATGCAACATTTATATTACTTTCTTTACCATCATGCAACATTTAGATTACTTTATTTACCAAAATGCAACATTTCTATTACTTGCACCATTTATATTACTTTCTTTACAAACATGCAACATTTCCATTACCTTCTTTACCAACAAGCAACATGTCCATTACTTTCTTTACCAACATGCAACATTTCTATTACTTTCTTTACCAACATGAAACATTTCGATTTCTTTCTTTACCAGCATGCAACATTTATATTACTTTCTTTACCAACATGCAACATTTATATTACTTCATTTACCAATATGCAACATTTCTATTACTTTCTTTACCAACATGCAACATTTCTATTACTTTCTTTACCAACATGCAACATGTATATTACTTTTTTTTACATACAACATTTCGATTACTTTCTTTACCAAAATGCACCATTTCTATTACTTGCACCATTTATATTACTTTCTTTACAAACATGCAACATTTCCATTACTTTCTTTACCAACATGCAACATTTCCATTACTTTCTTTACCAACATGCAACATTTCTATTACCTTCTTTACCAACATGCAATATTTCTATTTCTTTCTTTACTATGACGGAAAATGTCTTATAAACTGCGCGCATTAGAATGTCAAGATACTTTTGTTCTTTAACCCACACCTCCGCTCACGTGTTTTTGCCGCTTATAAGTCGGGGTGTGGTAGCAAGGCTGACAGGCCCCGAGTTAAACCAACCTGTGGGACAGGTTCGACGCCCAGTTGCCGTGAAATGCTTGCACCCATATGCGGATCTGTGGGCCGACCAAGCTACATGTGGGTGTCAGATGTCAGGTCACAAGATTACCGTTACTTGATACACATCAACAAGCGTAGAGCGCCAGCGGTAAGCCTCACTGAGTGAAGATGGCGCATTTCTTGCATAAACGCATCCCCCAACAGCCGTGTTAGAATTACTGTTATTTGTTATTACCGCTTCAGCTTTCGGTTTCACACTGATATTAACTTCTATGGGAGTCTCTGTGGCGAAGTGGTCAAGCCGTTTGACTTGGGCTCCGACGGTTGTGAGTTCGATTCCTACTGTTCACGAGTGACATTTTTCGGAGACTCCCGTGAGTCGTCGCTAGAGCTACGGAGTTCGTGCTTTGTGCGACGCTTTCCGTGCGGCGGAAAGAGACCGAGCCATATAGGATAAAACCCGGTGCAATGAAGTCGAAGGAAACAGACCAAGCAGAAAACCGAGAGGAAAATACCTGGATGGCTTGGCTACAAGGCATGGACGAGACAGGAACACTGAGCTGATCCACGACTCTGGTGATCGAGTAAAATGGCGAGTCATGACCGCCCACGCTTTCCGGCATGGCACATGATTGATTGAATGAAGTCGACCTTGTCGACTTTTAGCGACATTTTTATAGTCGCTTCTCCCTCATTCGTCCTGGAAGGAAGGTTATTTTCATTGTCACAGCTTGCAGCGAAGATGAGACGACGTCGGTCGACACACCCGTATTCTTTCGGATGGGGTTAGTCTTCGGTCTTGAATCTCAGCTACGTCGACTAGACTAGAGTGATGCAGCAGAACAACAACATAGAGCTTCATTTGGGACTTCGTCAGCTGTGACTTGCTTGACTCGATGGAAGCAGACAAGCTACGCTTTACTAACTTCCTTCATCTCTTTCTCATCGTCCATGTTGTTCCTTCTGTAACCCCCCCCCCCCCCCCCCCACCCTCCCACCCTCTCCCCACACTTCTTGGAACGTCAATCAAGAGACATGGATATATTATTCGTAATGCTTTGGTCATGAATTTTTCCAGAGTCTTCTACTTCCTTCCGGGTTACTCGGTGCTGTTTTCATAAGAACTAACTTATTAATCTTCTGCAGCCAATGCCACAAACCAAGAAACTAAACAGCCAATACCACGGTAAGAGCCTTTTGAAACTGCTATGTTATGTCATAGAGTGGGTTAGGCACTTCTCGGGAGTCTTATAACGCTGTATAACGGACGGAGAGGAAGGACAATCCTTGGGATGTCAGATAGGCTTGGAAACTGTGGATAGGCCAGGAAGAGGTGCTCCAAGGTCTTGTATGTATGTCCTCATCCTGATGTTCTGATCTCTGCGGATTGTGGATAGAGGGACGGACTGATTACATCTTCCTCTCTTCAACGTTCGCTACCTTAGTTCAGTTTTACTACAATAAAACATGCTGTCAATAACAGTGTGGACAAGTGTTACAGTGTCATATAGAACTTCACTGTTGATTGCTTAAGAATCACGGACAATAAACAGACATGATGAGAAATGTCTTGAGGCGGTTGGAATGCAGTTTATGGGGAAAATACAAAGTATACCATCGATGGATAGACAAATGGTGAGGCTGTACTCCTACAATTCGGACCAGTGTACTGGGGGGTAGAGATCCATCGAATGCTCCTTATCTTTGGATTTTTAATTCAAGCCTGCCACTGCACGAAGGATGTCTATCTTTACCTTTCTGAAAATGCTTTGTGAGTTCGTTACAATCACGATATGTGTGTGTTATTTGTCCTCAAGCTAGCAAAACGCCACAATGACTGCCTCCACCTCCATTCTCAAATTAGTTGTCGTGGTATCATATGCCAGACTCTTCTGCACACCGTCCATTAACCTTCGCTATAACCTTTGCATAGTTATGCAAACTATGAGTTTGCCTGTAGCCCTTAATTTATCCAGGGCTTCCTTGTCTGCGGCCATATGACTAAGCCTGAAGCTAAGTTAAACTGCAGCTGCGTTTACTTGACTGCAGGCGAATCAGTTATAACACACGTACTTATGACCTCTCCAAATTGGCAAATGCTACTTTTTTTCCGTTGACTCTAGTATTTTTCAAAGTATAGTATATTCAAAGTCTAGTACTATTCAAAGTCTAGCACTATTCAAAGTCTAGTACTATTCAAAGTCTAGTACTATTCAAAGTCTAGTACTATTCAAAGTCTAGTACTATTCAAAGTCTAGTACTGTTCTAAGTCAAGTACCATTCAAAGTCTAGTACTTTTCAAAGTCTAGTACTGTTCTAAGTCTAGTACCATTCAAAGTCTAGCACTATTCAAAGTCTTGTACTATTCAAAGTCTAGTACTATTCAAAGTCTAGTGCTATTCAAAGTCTAGTACTATTCAAAGTCTAGTACTGTTCTAAGTCTAGTACCAATCAAAGTCTAGCACTATTCAAACTCTAGTACTATTCAAAGTCTAGTACTGATCAAAGTCTAGCACTATTCAAAGTCTAGTACTATTCAAAGTCTAGTACTATTTAAAGTCTAGTACTATTCAAAGTCTAATACTATTCAAAGTCTAGTACTATTCAAAGTCTAGTACTGTTCAAAGTCTAGTACCATTCAAAGTCTAGTACTATTCAAAGTCAAGAATAGATTCGTGTAACTGATTAAGTGCCAAGGTATGCTTAATCGTCTTAAGCGACCTTCTGTCCAATTCCAGTTCCTATTTTCACAACAAAAATTCCAAATTCGGCCTCGTTCAGCCTGCCTCTTCAGCAGTAATTATTTTTGAGGTCCGTGGTTTTGGTGGGTTCATTCACCCTAATTCTTGTCTTGTGAGTCCTATTTAGGACTGGCTATGTTTGTTTGTGGGGGGTTGGTCGGCGGCAATCCTTTGTGCTCGTCTCGTCTTGTAGTTTTCTTTGTTGGTGCAGGCTCCTGGCTCGCCTGGCTTTGCTGGGTGCAGTCCTTATAAGGACTCTATGTTTGATGTTTCGTTATCTTTTGTTTTGTTCTGAGTTTGTGTCACCTTCTCGTAGTTGCTGTTGTATTCTTCATCCATTTGTTTCCAGATGAAATTTATCTTTCCATGTGCTGAGGTCATTTTCGTATTGTTTGCATCGTAGTCTAGCTTGCTCTTCCCTTTCTTCGTAATCAGCTTGATATATTGCTGTACTCTTCCATAGAGGTATCTTGGCTGGACTACTGGCTTCTGCTTGCTGTTTCTGACTGGTCTGAGGCTTGGTTCCATCATGCGTCTTTTTGTCTCCTTTTTTGTGAATTGTCTTCATCAGTGTTTCGACGTCTTTTTTTTTTTTTTTTTTTTTTTTGTGGTGCTTCACCTTGCTTCATCTCATCTGTTGGTTTAGATTGGTGCTGCGTCCTTTCGGCGTTAAGTAGTTCTTTTTCGGTCTTGATCATTTGTAGGATTTCCTCGTTTTCCTTCTTCATCTTAGCCATGCGCTCCATCTCTTGTTTGATGTTGTGCTGGATCTCTTTCATGTCGGCCAGCAGCTTCTCATTATCGCTGGTTGGTGCTGGCGTCAGTATTGCCTTGACTTGCTTCTTCAGCTCGTCTATTTGGCGCTGTAGTTGGTCTCTTTCAGCTTGTGATATACCCTTTGCTGTCTCGCACCTGCGCCTTGCTTCGTTTTATGGTGTCTTTGTGTTGATGGCAAACATTAACACTTCTCTGTGTCGTTGCAGGTACGGACAGTTCAAGTATCTTGCTCCATGCTTGCCCCAGGCAGTTGGCGCACTTGTGTTTGTTGTTGGGTGCTCGGAAGTCCGTGTCCAGCTTGGCCAGCGAACACTCCTTGAAGGCGTGGTGATCGGCGCAGTACCGGCAGATTTCCGTCTTGCTGCGGCATGCTGCTCTGCTGTGGCCGGGCCTCTGACATCTGGAACATTGGGTGATCCTTGGGATGTATCTCTTTAGCTGCTGCATTCTCTTGTTGATTGATACTGTGATCGGCATCTCGCTGCCCTCTGTCGTCACCAGCGTCGTGGGAATCTTGGAATAGGTGAGGAGTCGCTCCGCCTCCAAGAATCGGGTGTGGAGATTATCTTCTCGTAGCTGCTTCAGAATTTCTTCGTCTGATATATCCACTTGGATACGCTTGATAACCCACTTGCATGTCGGTGAGTCGGTGTTTACGACTCTGGTATCTTTCTCCTCCCTCTGCTTTCTCAGTAGGTTTGGCTCTTGTCTGTGGTGGGCTGTCGACCCTCTCCGTTGTGGTAGCTTCAGTAATATCTATAGTTTCAGTTCTTTGATGCAGCTCGCAGGCAGGCTCTCCACGTTCTTCTTCTTGACGGTCGTGTCGGATCCCACGCTGCACATCTTGGTTGCCACGTGTCTTTTGGTGTTCTTGTCACATGCCATTTCCCCCGTATCAGGCTTCTGGACTTGTTCAGGCGACTTGTCTTGTTAGCGCTCGCAGTTGCGAATCACGACGACGCACCTTCTGTATCTGCCATGGGCTTATATATCGCCGACATGTTATCACTACATTATAATACAACACGTCTGCTTACATATTAACATCCCTTACGGCATTAACTGTGAAATACTCCTACTTCCCATTTTCCGCCAACCATCTTCTTTTGGTCCAAACCTGCAAACCTGTCTGGCACTGAATCTGCTGATGTGGGCATGTGCCAAACATAAATTGTCTTTTCTGCCAGGACTTACGCCGATCCACTTTCTAGGTAATACAGCTTGAATGCAGGCTGGGTTAGTATTGTTGTCTTTAATCTGTATATGATCGAAGTATCCTAAATGTCTTTTTTTTAAAAAGTGTTGCATATCCTTTACAGGACATCGCTGTCAACATCAGCATCTTCCAGCTGATTGTTGATTTCTTGGCAAGATTACGCTCAGTAGTTTGCCATTGCTTTCTGAGCGGCCGGCTCACATACGTAAGTTACCGACGCGATTCGAATCACTGCTGATTCTCACCGTCGTCACGTTACCTACGAGAGTATACGAGATTACGGAGAAAAGTCGCTAACCTCTAGGCCAGGATGCCGGCCTAAATGTCTTACCTTGATCAATTAGCGGATTCATAAATTCATATGTAATATATGGCGCTCATGAAGGTGGGAGAAAGAAGAAGAGACTAGAAGACACAATAGACAACATAAACATTGAATGTTGTAGTTACCCCACCGGGAGTCGAACATGTCGCCTCAGATAACGACCGCCCCTTTCTGTAGAAACAAGTGTACTTCGACACATTATCGGCTAAACCTCAATGAGTATTATTGTCTTTTATCTTAAGTACTCTAAATGTCGAAAATTGATCTCATTTGACATTTGTCTTTAATCCCAGTATTTCTAATACTGCCTTGTTTTTAATTCTGCCATGACATTCTTATTTACCTAAAACGAGGGGGATTCAAATGAAAACCTTAAAAGCGTGATATAAATTACAATAATAATACTACTGTCTTGTAACCTGTCAATATTGTTGTTAAGGATGTCAAGAGTTTTAAGCATGTGACATCACGGTGCAGACGAACACTGTGATATCAAAAGGACAGTTTAAAGATGACAGCCTCACTTTTAACATGCACCAAAGAGGAGCAGCGTTCCGTTATCCGTGTTTTGATCAGTCTTGAAACCTATAGACATTCATCAGCGAATGAAGGTGCAGTTTTGTGATGCATGCCTGTCGGTCCAGCAAGTGTTTGAGTGGAGTAAGAAGTTTCAAAACTGCGTGACTTCTGTGCCAGACTGTTCAAGACAGGGTCTAGCACACCGAGCAGTGACCCCTGAGAATGTTTCTCTACAGGAATACCAACACTTTCTTGGCGCTGGAGGACTTGGATAGAACGCAGTGGTGACTACGTCGGGAAATGATACATTTGTTCTGTACTCCCCACCCCCAGAATATATTCGCACACGCACGCGCACGCACACGCACGCACACACACACACACACACACACACACACACACACACACACACACACACATACACACACACACACACAATAAAAAAAAACTTTTAAGGTTTTCATTTAAAGGCCATTCGTAACTGTTGAGTTCAATTGAGTTGAGCTAAGAACTGACATCACTGCATTCAGGACATTCCCACACGCGCTCCGTCCTCTCGTTCAACAGCCAGCGTAGAGTCACAGTACTAATAGTTCCCACCTCTATCTGATTAAAAGTTCTCCTGGTCTTCCCTCTCAGTTTTGAGACTCTATCAGAACCCCTGCCAATTCCCCGCAATCTCATCCTTTCCACATACGGGTTCTCAATCTGTTCCCCCACCTTCTCCACCTGGTCCCACAGGCGCACGACCACCTCCCCCTTGTCCATAATCAATCTACCACCAAGAGGTGTATTCCTTGCCAGCCTATCAGCCTGTTCATCCCCCCCCCCCCTCCCCACCCACACACACACCCTTACGGCCAGGGCAAAATATCTATAGAATTCTTACAATCTGTGACCTCTGAAGCGAGGTGAGCTATTCCACAAGAAACATTTCTTTCTCTACCGTACTAAGCATACTCTTTGAGTCCGTAATGAATACAATGTCTGTTGCAGTGGTCTCCTCTAACCAACGGAATGCCGCTGTTACTGCTTTAACCTCCATTCTCATGCTGGAGGTCGTAGTCACATATGCTAGCTCTTTTTTTTTTTTTTTAAAGAATCACACATACGCCTTCGCAATGAAACCACAACCACTCCGTCTGTTTCTCACCACTGATCCATCAGTATAGATCACTATATCACCTAGATGTGTATTACTCTGGATCAGTTAGTGGACACTCTCAAACTCTGCGCGACCCGCCACCCATTCTCTGCACTCGCGACCCAGTGTTACTACTACATTGTGCCAGTCAGTCATGTCTTTCGGTACCTCAACCCACTCGTTTTCATGATTGATGGTCTCCAGGTCACATACTGACCTTCCTCGTCTTAGTCTATCACCCTTGACCTATCCATGGTTTCATGCAGGAGGTGATCCCTATTTGCAGCAATTCTCATGTACCATTTGGCTTGAAGGACCCTATGCCTATCCGCCATTGTTGGTAGCGCCAGAATATGTCTCGTGCATATAATTAGTGTATCCTTTGTGCATCCCAGAATCACCCGCATGGCAGCATTCTGTGTGTGCTCCAACATTTCAAGCTGGCTCTTTGATACTGTCAAACCATATTCAACGACAGAAATTATTAACTACTGAAAGAGCCTATGAAGCATCCACTACTCTACCCAGGTTGCTGTCATCGCCCTCAATGCATTAAGTACCATATCAGTCTTCACCACCAAAGCCTCTTAAGTTAGTTTCATATCCTTTACGGACGTAGCAGTCAACTCCATAACTATTTTGGCTGATCGTGATTCCTGGGCAAGTTTACGTTCAGTAGTTCTTCTTTTCTTTCTGAACGACCGGCACGCATGCCATTTCATTAAAAACAAAAAAACCAACGCAGCTGTGCTTCGAACACAGTTTGCCGGATAACTAACTGCGTCCGTACACCCTTCGCCACGGATGATGCTTAAAAGGCATACACCTGTCAAAGGCGATACCCAAGTACTTTCTATTTACTCTCTCTACCGAGAGGACATCCATTCAATATAACACATGGGACATCGGTCTGCACAATCCGGTGATCCAGGGAATACCATACAACCGACGCCTTGTCTGGGTGTATAATGGCCCCTGCGTCCCTGCACCACTGCGCCACCCTGTTTACTGCCATCTGTAAGTCTGCCGCCAATCTTTACCTGTCTCTGCCCTGTCTATACACAAACATATCATATGCAAATGTCCAGATTTGTAACTAAACTTGACATATCTTTAAAAACGTCTTAAAAGTCGAGAGGATCGACTTCATTACACCGGGTTTTATCCCATATGGCTCAGTCTCTTTCTGCAACTCGCCTGTTGACTTGGTGGTCACGGGTTTGATACGCTGCTTGACGGATTTGCATTTTTAAAACAATTGAACTGGGCTCACGAGTCTACACCGCCTAAATTGATTACTAAAAATATCTTGAGGAGTAAAGATGGCCGGCCTGATATTGACTGATCACGTCACTCGCCGAGTCCCCAATGGTCTTTAAATATATTGTAAGATGGTATGCCGATGCGGCTTAAGGGGTGTACACTGATCCTTCTGTCTTTGTCATGGCTACCTGCTGTATCTACACTGTCACTCAATATCCACACTATCACTCAATATCCACACTATCACTCAATATCCACATTATCACTCAATATCTACACTATCACTCAATATCTATACTATCACTCAATATCCACACTGTCACTCAATATCCACACCATCACTCAATATCCACACTATCACTCAATATACACCCTATCATTCAATTTCCACATATCACTCAATATCCACACTATCACTCAATATACACCCTATCATTCAATTTCCACATATCACTCAATATTCACATTATCACTCAATATCTACACTATCACTCAATATTCACTCTCACTCAATATTCACACTATCACTCAATATTCACACTATCACTCAATATCCGCCGGCTTCCTGGCCTAAACGTTAGCGACTTTTCTCCGTAATCTCGTATACTCTCGTAAGTAACGTGACGACGGTGAGAAATAGCAGTGGTTCGAATCGCGTCGGTAACTTACGGCTTATGTAAGCCGGCCGCTCAGAAAGCAATGGCAAACTACTGAGCGTAATCTTGCCAAGAAATCAACAATCAGCTGAAAGATGCTGATGTTGACAGCAATGTCCTGTAAAGGATATGTAAACAAACAACAAAACAACTCAATATCCCCACTATCACTCAATACCCACACTATCATACAATATCCACACTATCACTCAATATACACACTATCACTCAATATCCACACTATCACTCAATATCCACACTATCATTCAATATCCACATATCACTTAATATCCACACTATCATACAATATCCACACTATCATACAATATCCACACTATCATACAATATCCACATATCACTCAATACCCACACTATCATACAATATCCACACTATCACTCAATATCCACACTATCATTCAATATCCACATATCACTTAATATCCACACTATCACTCAATATACACACTATCACTCAATATCCACACTATCACTCAATATCCACACTATCATTCAATATCCACATATCACTTAATATCCACACTATCACTCAATATCCACATATCACACAATATCCACACTATCACTCAATATCCACATATCACTCAATATCCACACTATCACACAATATCCACACTATCACACAATATCCACACTATCACTCAATATCCACATATCACTCAATATCCACACTATTACACAATATCCACACTATCACACAATATCCACACTATCACTCAATATCCACATATCACACAATATCCACACTATCACACAATATCCACACTATCACTCAATATCCACATATCGCACAATATCCACACTATCATTCAATATCCACATATCACTCAATATCCACACTATTACACAATATCCACACTATCACACAATCTCCACACTATCACTCAATATCAACATATCACACAATATCCACACTATCACACAATATCCACACTATCACACAATATCCACACTATCACACAATATTCACACAATCACACAATATTCACACTATCACTCAATACTGCAGAGACAAGTCGTAGATAGGCCAGCAAGAAGTAGGCGACGATACCAGCGGAAATCATTTTAAGAGATGTTCGAACAGCGGCCTTCAGCCAGACTCAGAGAACAGACTGTATTGGAGGTCTTGTCCAACCGACTTTCATAGTGTTGACTGCTTTTGGTCGACTTATCTACGTAATGGGCATTTTATACCAAGTTAGTTTCTTGCCTTTACAGAACGTTGAAGTCAACACCAGTGTTTTTTGCTATTGTGATCTCTTGGTATACATTCAGTAGTTTGCCATTGCTTTCTGAACGACCGGCGCCCGTACTATTTTATTTTTAAAAAAAAAACACAAAAAAAACAACAACACAAGGTAGTCTGCTGCCAAATCGCGCGCAGATGTGTTTCGAACTCGTTTATGCGGCATCACGAACAGCGTCCGTAACTTCTTCACCGCGGAGCAGATTTACACTAGGTAGTGAAACCTTTTTGACACTTTCAACTGTGACATTTTGACTGTACTCTCTTCTTAGTTGATTCAGTAAAGATATCAAACGAACGTGGAGCGGCTGGCCGAGTGGCAAGAATGCCAGGCTGTCTTTCGGGAGACCCAGGTTCGAATCCTCGGTAAGGCGTGGAGTATTTTTCTGTCCGGGGCAAAAAGAAAACTCTAACAATGCACAGTTCGCGGCGACTGCACTAGCTATGCGGCATTAATTCCACAGGCTCAAGTCCCCCCTGTCCAACACCGCAAGGTACTGTAGGCAGTAAATGACAGATCAAACGAAGGAATGAGCGAAAGAACGAACGAACGAATTGGTTCAATTTGAAATTGGGCACACAAACCCATCTTACAATCGGACTTTCCAACCACTCATCATTAGCACACCAGTTATCTTTTGTGGGTGTCTTATTCACTTTGAAAGTAAAACGAAACACTGTAAACGCCGTGGTATCGATAAAGGAAGCAGGTCACCTTACCCAGTAAAGCTGTTAACTACCAAGCATAATTTCTTGGCATGTCCTTAGTCGCAACCCTATCTATTTCACGCACACGAGTCACTGCTACAAAAATAATAAAAACGCCATTTTATTTCAAATACTTAAGTATCTCAGTCATATGCCCTTAAATAAAGAGATTTAATCCCACTACAAACACATGTTTTCATGGTTAAAATATATCAAAGCCAAGGGCCGTTTACTCAGACTGACCAACCTTCAAGGCATCGACTGAACAATACCAGGATACACCCACAGCCAAACAAGAACACCAGCTTCTGGTTTATGTCAACTGAAGCAGCTGAATATGTATGAAACATATCAATGTTAATCTAGCATTCATCTTGCATGCAGGCGCCATTTCGCCAAGACAAACAGGTGACTGGGCTGTTTCGTTTGCGCAGGATGAACATACACGGGGGCGGTGTATAGGTTCTGAGTTGTCTGTTATCTGCTGGGCATAGAAGAGACAGAGTGAGAAACGAAGGAAAGGGATAAACAGTGGGGACAACATGGTGTTTTGAATATATGTATATATAGAACCTCAGCAAATTACATGGTTTAGTCATCTGATAAGAATGTCCTTAAAACCGCCAACGGTTTAATCGTACAATGTAGCTTCAAAACCTTTCCGGAATTGTCATTTCAGTTTTGAATTTTTTCCCCCAGCTCACTTTGATCTCAAACGTAGTCGATACACGTGCTATGTCTATTGCACTGGAATGATTTTTGCGTGTGGATTAGCTTTCCCTATTAATCAGTGTCCATCGCCATCAGGCGAACCCACTCCGACTTCAGCGATAATTGTAATTTATGTCCCCAAGTCAAAGACGAGAAGACAACATTGTAGTCCAACTGAGAAGTGTAGGGGTTAAATTCGCTACCTCACTATCAGCATACCGGATGCTTAAGAACTAGCACTCTTATCCATTCGGCCATGCTGATCTACCATTTTTTGAATGATTGCATATGTTTTGGAAAATTTCACAACATATTTTTGACTTTGACGAAACAACTTTGCTTATATAAAGTATATCAGGTAAAAGTTTGCTTATATGTTATGCCCGTAGCATCGTCCGAGCTGAAAATGTTCTTGATTGAGTAATGTAGAACTGTCAAATGTGGAGGTTCGCATGACAAGTCACCCAAAGAAACCTGCTTCAGAAAACAGTGAAGAGATCGCAGGTATTTTTAGTGGCGAGCGTATTTCTGTGAAAACTAGCCAAGAAACTGTTGAATTCTGCTGTATCACAATGAATCACCACATCCAGGACCGGAAAAACACAATTTGAGTCTCTAACATCGTGAAAACTGGAAAGATTAAAGGGAAAAAGAGGTAGAGATATACCAAAAGAAAATAAGGTTAAATGGACTGAGACAGTGGCATAGAGGATTATGATCAGTAGAGTTGATCCAGAATACCAAAGACCGCGATCCGTGGAGAGATTTGAACGCCTGCGACAGTTGGCAGGGCACTTGATGATGATGATGATGATGATGATGATGATAATGGTGGTGGTGATGATGATGATGATGATGATGATGATGATGATGATGATGCAATTATAAGACATTGGTGTCTCTGTTTGTTTCTAATTCAAAATATAATCAAGAACAAACAATAAAAAAAAAACTTTTTCAAAATAATTTCGAAATGCAATAAAGATTATAGTAATATGGAAAATAATGTTTATTTTTGTGTGCTTCCACTTTATTTATATTTGAAAAGTTTTTATTGCGGATGTCCCTTTTATGTGTGAAAAGTAATTTAAATACAGAATTTGCAGTTTTGTACCACAATTCACATGGTAAATAGACAATGTATGTGGTTTTCCCATTCCCTTGATGCCCTAAGCATGTGCTTAAGTTGTTTTCAGTTAATCCAGCCCCGAACACATCAATTCCTAGTGGTAGTGCAGTCCCTGCCGGTCTCTCTGGCTGAGGGGTTACAACACTTTCTCCGTAATCCCGTTTATCACGCAGTCTCCTAGCGGGAGAGAACTGGGAGCGGTTCGACCCCCGCTGGTGACTTGCGGGATACTGAGCCGGCCGCTCAGAAAGCAATGGCAAACTACTGAGCGTAATCTTGCCAAGACATCAACTGACAGCTGAAAGATGCTGCTGTTGACAGCGATGTTCTGTAAAGGATATGCAAAAAAAAAAAAAAAAAAGTGCAGTCCCTTGCAATGCATGAGGTGACTCTACTGGAATAGTGCCCGTCTTCTTTTTCCAACCTGGCACCCCCTCAAAACGACGATGAAGAGACAGCTATAAAAAAAAAAATGCTGAGAACATTGTCGCAAATACGATAATTTAACGGAGAGAGGTTCCGGCTAATGGGCTTCTGAAATGCTTCCAAAAGGTGTATGAACGTCGGACAATGTTTTCAGTTGATCGAATTGAACAATTGTATGTACATTAACATAAATCGCCTTAAAGCGAGTTACTTTGCAGTAATACACAAACTTTAACAAGGTTTTTCTTCTCCTGAATGCTGTTGACTTTAATTATCTAATATAAAATATATCTTAGTATAGCCATATTAGTTTTCTGAAAATATGGGATTCTTTTCCTCCCGAGCAACGCAATCTATTCTGCCAAAGTACTCGTAGTAAAAATATTCGCAGTAGGTACCCTGCAGCCGTAGAAACTAAGGGAGTGCGTAAGGTGGGGTGGGTATCTATTGGGGACGTAAAGTGTTCATGTCCAGTTTTCAAAATTGAAAGCTTTAAATGATATACTATCAGTTCTTCAGCAAGGTCAACAACAGGGTGTATTAAACGCTAACATGTATAACTCACATCTTCCGTGATGGTTGTTTCTTAGGACAGTTGGTTGATTTGTTGGTGGGTTGGTTGGTTGGTTGGTTGATAAGATGGTTGGTTGGCATGTATCCCTGACATGTTTCCCTCAAATCTTCCACGATGGTTGTTTCTTAGGATAGTTTCGGTCTCCAACATGGAGGATAGGCATTTGCACGGTTGGGTCTTTGGAGTGTTTACGCTTATGGCTACGGTTTGAATTCGCATTTTCCTCATGTTGGACTGGTAGTGTTGGTTCCGTCGCCCTGCTACTGAGTTGAGTGCGGGGCGCGACACAGTGATCTGTGATTTTCGTGTGGAATGGTTTTGTATATGTTCGCGGCTGTTTGTAGAGTGGACTGCATGTTCGGAATGATAGCGGATGGTGTGTCGCTGAAGTGACTGGATTGCCTTGTGCAGTAATGTGAGGCTGCTGGTTTTATAGTGACTGCCGCTTCCATCGACGATGAACTGTGCTTTTCGTGGAGGACATTTTTGATTTATATTCTGGCGAAGGAATTATGCGCAGTGTGCCTGTGCGGGCTGATGGTTTGTCGAGACTCCTGTCTGTTCCACTTTTCACATTGGGCAGTGAGAAGCATTTTGTGTGATATTCTCTGGCACAAGAACGGAACATAATCGGGACGATCCGTGGTCGCGAAGTTGAATTATGATTAATGTCTTAGGATAGTTGGTCGCTTGGTTGGTTGGTTGGCTGGTTGGTAGGTCGGTCGGTCGGTTGGTCGATCGGTAGGTTGGTTGGTTGTTTGGTCAATTAGTTGGTTGTTTGATCAATTAGTTGGTCGATTTGTTGGTTGGTAGGTTGGTTTGTCGATTGGTTATTTGATTGGTTGGTTGGTTGGTTGGTTGGTTGGTTGCCTGGATGGTCAATTAGTTTATCGGCCCGTTGGTTGGTTTGTCAATTTGTGGTCGATTGTTTGGTTTGCTGGTAGTTAGTTGGGTGGCCAATTTGTTGCTCGGTTGTTTGGTTGGTTGGCTGGTAAATTATTTGGTCGATTGTTTGGTCAATTAGTTGGTTGTCAGTTGGTTGACTGGGTGATTGGTTTGTTGTCTGGTCAGTAAATTGGTCGGTTGGTTGAACGGTTGGTCAAATAGTAGGTTGATTGGTTGGTTAGCGGTTGGCTGGTTGGTTGATTGGTCAATTAGTTGGTCGGTTGGTTGGTTGGTTGGTTGGACTATTTGTTGGTCGGTTGGTTGGTTGGTTGGTCGGTTGGTGAATTAGTTAGTCGGTGGGTTGGTTGGTTGGTGAGTCAATTAGTTTGTCGGCTGGTTGGTTGGTTGATTAAACAATTTTTGGTCGCTTGTTTGGTTTGTTGGTTAGTTGGTTAGCCAATTTGTTGGTCAGTTGTTTGATTGATTGGTAGGTCAATTAGTTAGTTGGTTTGTTGGTTCGTTAATAGGTTCATTAGTTGATTCCTCGGTCGGTCGCTTGGTTGCTTGGGTGGTCGGTTGGTTGGTTTTTTGGTTGGTTTGTTGGTTGGTTTGTGGTTGGTTGTTTGATTGGTGGATTATTTGGTTTATTGGTGGTTGACTGTTTGTGTCGGTGGCTGGTTGGCTGATCGATCGGTCATTTGGTTGGTTGGTTAGTTGGGAATTCTCTGAAGACTGAGCTTGAACTCAAGCCTGATGTATTTGCATTCAGGTGAGTTGAGATTATCAATGGGCTTGCGTCATTCGGCGTGAAGTTGGTGTGCCCACTTTTTTTTCGACCAGGTACCGAAGTATCATCTGAAGAGCTCTCCTTACCCATCCAAGCCCAGAAACTAGCGGGATGTGCAAGGGAACAGGAACTTCACATATGCAGAGAAATCTATTGACGTGTAGCCAGGGCTTGATTCTGCACAGCACACACAGACCGGGTGGGGTCATGCTTGGTCCAGTAGTGTTTCCTCTACGAGTTTTATGTATGTTATTGTCAAATAACTCAAACTCACTGCCTTGAGGGGTCCAAGCTGTAAATTTTGTTTTAACAATTCCACAGGACTATAAACTAAACCGTATCTCGATTTAACGCGGAGTTATGAGTCCATTGTTTAAAAAAAAAAGCTAATTAATCTGGTTCACATTTACGTGCCTTCGTTCACATTCAATTTTCTTGAAAACTATCTGTTGCATCGTTATGAAAATTTTCCTGCCGCCTTATATTTACCCCCACCCAATGAATATGACGTTAATAGGTCCAAATGCAACTTACATCATGGAAAGAGCCGCCATTTCTTTGATGTTTTGGCGAAAATGTAGTGAATTCACGCTAACAAACTTGTTTTACAGTATCGCACTTCACATCGGCTGGCGACACAAGGCGTATCCAGATTTGTATGGGAGTGGGTGCAATGTGTATTAATGTGTGCAATCTGCCCAGATCTTAAACTGTGTCGATTCCAGTAGGTTGATGACTGCTCTCGGTTGCATATAATTCAATCCATCCCTTCCCCAATAGTCATCTTCCTCTTTCAACACATGGTCCTCACATTTTTTCCATTAACTTTTATCAATATTTAATAGCGCAGACTGGGTTAGTATCTTGACGTCAGACAATTTGAATGTAGTATTGTCAGCTGCCACCTGTCCTTTAATTTTAGCCCACACAAGTTTTATAGGGTTTAAATGAATATGGTATGGCGGAAGTTTTAAGCACCAATGGCAATGCTCTTCTATCAACTTGTCGATTTGAAATATCTTGCTTTTTTGCGTCTGTTTTACAAGGGACAACAATTCTAGCTTGAAATTTTGTTTTCGCGTATCCTTTACAGGACATCGCTGTCAACATCAGCATCTTTCAGCTGATTGTTGATTTCTTGGCAAGATTACGCTCAGTAGTTTGCCATTGCTTTCTGTGCGACCGGCTCACATACCCCGTAAGTTACCGACGCGGCGAGAACCGATACAAATTCTCGCGCACATCACGTTACTCACGAGAGTATACGGGATTACGGAGAAAGACGTTAATCTCCTAGGCCAGGGAACGAACGAACAAACTTTATTTTCAAAAGGTTAAGAAGTGGGCACGCAGCCCCGTCTAACATTCTGCCTTCTATCACTCTCTTTCATACATTATTTCATTCATACATCATTCAAGTCTAACAGAGAACAGCAACAATATAAATGATATGCATTACAAAAGCATGGGCAAAATGTGAACATCAATACTACACGACTCAGTAATATTAGATAATGGTGTGACACTTGTTATTAACTATGTGGAATATTGTTTTTTTTTTTTTTTTTTTTTTTTTTTTTAAGCATATCCTTTACAGGACTTAGCTGTCAACAGCAGCATCGTTCAGCTGTTTGTTGATCTCTTGGCAAGATTACGCTCAGTAGTTTGCCATTGCTTTCTGAGCGGCCGGCTCACATACCCCGTAAGTTACTGATGCGATTCGAACCACTGCTGATTTGAACCGTCATCACGTTACCGACGAGAGTATACGAGATTACGGAGAAAAGTCATAACCTCTAAGCCACGAAGCCGGCTATGTGGAATATACTGTTCTAGAAATACATTTCTGGAAATGGTATGTTTTCTCTACGGAGCCACATATTTATTGCTTCCTTTGTGCTCGATGCCTTAGGTACTTTGTCTTCTTGGACAACACCATTGTGATATGATGCATTGTCCATAATTAGACAAGACGTTTTATCTAGGATATGGAAGCACTGTATTCTCGAGCCAATCTCTAAATACATTACCATTCATCTCATTATGATAATCCCTATTGTCTGCATGCTTTGATATGAACACGAGAATTCAGCATTCTGCAGTAAGCCGTTATGCCTACTACCAGCATTGGCTGTGACCAAATGCTAGGCAAACATCGCTGTATCTTTCCATCCACTGATTGTCATTCCTTTTCACTTGTATGGTGTGCACTGATTCACGTCTCATCCAAATACACTATGTCATAATTTCCTTTGCGCATTTCCCTTATTTCACATAGGTATCTGCTTCTCATGTCTCCTAAATGCGGTTGCTCGCAAAGGATATTTCTACCTCCTTTGTACTTTCTAAAAGTGAAGCCTAATATCCTTATAATTTTCCACAAAGTTGTTTTGGATAGCTCTATGTTATTGTTCTTTCTCAACTAAACCCTAAGTTTTCTTACAGTCACTGTTTCTTTGGCATCCAGCATTGTTATAATAGCTCGCCTTATGACATCCTTGTCAAAGCTGTCTACAATTGCCTTTCTACCTACCGTTTGCTTATCGCGTGTTGGTTTCATTCCAGATTCTTGCACCCATCGACGAAATGACCGTTTACTCAATCCCAATGCATGCACCGTTCTTTTTTCGGGATTTGTAACAGTTTGAAACAGTTTCCTGCGATCAGCTTCTTGTCAAAAAATGTGTGTAAAACTTCATAGCGATGCTTTGAAGTGTACACAATTTCACATTCAATCCCATTGAACAATATTCACACGTTCAGATGTTAGAGATAAGTAGTAAAATTTAAAAAACAAAAATAATCAGGATTCATGAAAGTATCCATATATTGACGACACCTCTGAACACTCCCATTTTAAACTGCGCAGGGTTCTTGTCATAAGGCCAATCCTATGAATCACGAGAAAATTAACCATTCAAGGCTAATGTTTCCGCGTGAAGATGTAATACTTCTAATAATGTGCCCTTCATCTCTGATCCGTTAATTTTGTACCTCATATAAACAAACTTTGAAATCTGCTGTAAAATCTACAGAACAAAATTTTTTTTGTTGGGTGGACATAATGATAAGGTTATATGCTAAATCTCATAACTTCACTCAGTTGGTTACTGAGATATGGATTTTTATATGGAGGCAAACAAATATGTATGCACTATAGTAATTGATTTGACTGTAACTTAAACTAGCATATTTTATTCTGTTATCCGCATTTAACTTATGCTAAAATATTCTAATCCGTCTTTGTCTTCTGCGTTCACCCGGAGGGTGTTTTCAGATGTAAGTGCGGTGTATTGTTATGCACCTTGGGCCTAGACTCTTAGGCCAACACGTCCGACTTTTGCGTGCGTCTTTGACCAGGTTGGCATTCCTGGTGTTCTTATCCTCCATCTGTATGTAAGTGAAGCTAGAATTTTCTATTTCTATATATGTATGTAATATAAGCTAGAATATTCTATTCATTTATCTGTATGTAACTTAAGCTTGAATATTGTATTCGTTTATATGCATCTAACTTATGCTAGAATATTCTATTCATTTACCTGAATATAACTTAAACTAGAATATTGTATTCATCTATGTATATGTAACCTTTGCTAGTGCATTCTAACCATTTGTCTGCATCTAACGCCATCACCATCATAACCACCACTACCATCATCATCATCATCATTCTAATCATGACCATCTTCTAAACTGCTTTTCTTTGGCCCATTCTGCTCTTAACCTGGGTCCCACATCTTCTATAAAATGTTATCATTGTTCCAAATATAGCATTTGTTTGACTTGGTTAAACATTTTCCCTTCTGTTGCGTTATCACATTTTGTTCTATTGTTCTTTGATATAACCATTTATTCTGTTTTGAAGATATTCCAGTCCATTAGTTCAAGCAGATCTCTTATATTTTCAGCTGTCAATCCTGTATGGTCTACACCAGTGGTTCTCAACATTATTTTTGGTTCATGCACCCCTTCACCATATGTTCAGAATGTCATTCTCCCCTATTATTCTCCCCTCCCCCAATACAGTTGACGTAAAAATAGAAGCTACATTTAATAACACATACTAGAACAAGTCTAGATGTCTACATAATACGTGATTTGCGAGTCTACTTACGTTATAAAATGAATTCAGAAAGGCGAGAAGTACAGAACCATAAAGTGTGGAGGGAAAAATAATATCAAGTAACCGGTTCATGTATTAACGCCATATTGAAATAATCTTAATTGCCCCCCCCCCCCCCCCCCCCCCCCGGAAACCCTAAAATTCCCCCCTGGGGTTTGGGGGGGGGGAAATTCCCCACAGGTTGAGAACCACTGGTCTACATAATCCAGATCATTAATGTTATACCTCCGTCGTGCATACCTAGTCCCTCTTGACCCTTCTAATAAATACTTACCCATAGAGAAAGAGCAGAGATCCTGTGACAAAACACATCTCTGTCTTAGTCCTTGTTATATTGGTTCTTGTTTGTCTACTCTATTTTTCATTTTAATTCATACTATTTGTTTACAGTAAATTGAAGAAAAAAAACTATTATTTTGAGATTTTCCCTGTCAAATTTAATATCCTCCAATATTTTGATCATTTCATATTGTATCGTTGTATCTGATGCTTTAATGTAATAAAATATATGTATGTATGTGTCCTAAACGATCTCTTTATTAGTATATATATATATATATATATATATATATATATATATATATATATATATATATATATATATATATATATATAGTGCACTCTTTTCCCTTTCACAAATCCACACTGCTCTTCTATATGTTCAGGAAGATAGAGATTGGTAGGTGGGGGGGGGGGGGGGGGTCCGAAGACAGTGGTTGTTGTCTCTGGAGCGGTCACAGCTGGCTAAGATTACATTCATTTTTGTGCCAGGGCATGCGGGTGTACATGGAAATAAGCAAGCTGACAGGCTTGCAGGTCAGTGTGGAGGGCAGACTAGCCATGGACCAGGCTGATATTCTGAATTCTCTACGGGGAGTAAGTCGTTTGCGAGAACCAAATGATGACTGTGAATCTACATCTATGGTCAGACTGCGAGTACAGCAATGTTAAAAGTGTGACTAAACAAGAACACTATGCAGGAAACCAAAGACAATCAACACAGAACGGGTGTCGTGAGCAGCTACACTGCTGGATTTACTGAGGAGGGGATCTAAGCACTTATGGACTGAATGGTTCCATGTGCACTGAGGATGATCTGTCGACTAACTACGAGGGGAAGTCAATAAGCAAGTCACAAATGGCTGTAGAAAAATAACTAAATATGATAACTTGAAACCAGTTTATTTTTATTCATACATTCTCCCTTTATTTCTCAACATAATTTCCACCAACATTGGTGCACTTATCCCATCGTTTTATCAGTCCCAACATAGAACTGCGTGCTCTGTTTTCCAATCCATGTTTTCACTTCACATTCAACTTTGGCGTCATTCGCGAAATGACTCCCGCCAAGGTGGGTTTTCAGTGGACCACAAAAGTGGAAATCGCTAGGGGCTAATTAAGGTAGATGTTCCAGAACTTACCACCTTAATTGGTTAGTTTTCTCCTGAGTTAATCGAGCCGTATGTGGTCTGGCATTGTCATGAAGAAGCAACACTCCTCTAGTCAGCAGTCCTGGATGTTTTATTCCAACTGCACGCATATAGAACTTCACAGTACGATTCAGAATTCACATTGTCACATTTCTTCTTGAAATTGGTTAAAACCACGCCTTGACAATCCCAGAATACTGCCAGCATAAATTTCCCTGCTGATGGCGTAACCTTGAATTTTTGGACACAAGGCGAAGAAAGATGTTTCCATCGCATCTAAGCACGCTTTGATTCGGGCTGATAGTGATGCTCCCATGATTCGTCCCCAGTAACAATCCTGTTCAGCATGTCTTCTCCTTCATCTTTGTATCGACAGAGATAATGCAAGGACAGGCCAAATCGGTTAATTTTGTGTTCCTCCTTCAATTGTTTGGGACCCCACCTAGATCACACTGTCTTAAATTTCAAT
>JACEFZ010007112.1:55000-64462 GCA_014155875.1 Cepaea nemoralis
CAGTGAACTTAAGAAAGCAGAAATAGCAGCTCAGAGCAAAAGAGAAGAACTTGAATTACAGTTGAAAATGAAACAACTCGACACTGAGACTGCAATGAATAAAGAGTCAAAGAAATCTGAAAGACTGGAAAAAGAAAACCAGTATAAGAAGTATCAAGGTATCGTTCGTAACTATACCTCGGGTGACTGCATAGCAGCCTTTACCCAAAATTTTGAGACATTAATGGAACATTACCAAGTTCCACTTTCGGAATGGAATATTCTATATATGAGGAGTCTATCTGGGGAACCTCTTAAAGTCATTGAAACCATCCCCAAAGACCTCAGAAAAGAGTACCATTATATTAAATCTAAAATAATGGCACATTTCATGTTAGACGAGGCAGGGTACAGAGAACAATTCAGTAAACTGAGTCCAAAATCAACTCAAACGTTCTCTGACTACCTCTGTTTAGTCCGAGACATTTTCAGCAAATGGACTTCATCAGCCAAAATTAACAAAAATTATGATAAATTAGAAGATCTCATTATTCGAGATAAAGTTATTTCTTCTGTCCCATCAGCTTTTTCTAAGTTCTTACAGGAGAATGAATGTACAAGTGTGGAAGAAATGGAAAGACGTGGGTCGGCCTATTATACGGCAAATAAACAGTGTTTTGCCACTGAAGCTACTGACAGTAACTGGGTAGCAGCAGCCAACTATGAGAACAACTATAGTAGGCAAAAACCAAACAGGCCTACCTCTGATAGAGTTAGACAATGCACGCACTGTAAATTGTCTCACCATTTGAACGAGATGTGCGATAAAAACCCAGGGTACCTAACATACTTGCAAAATATGGTAAACAGACAAGACGTAGAACGTAGATCGTTCAAAAGTGCACGTAAATGTTTTCTCTGCAAGGCTTACGGTCACTATCGTATGGATTGTAGAGGCAGGCATATGACCAACAAAGCCAATGCCGCCTTGTTCGATAGCTCAGCGTCAGAAGACGAAAATCCAGAAAAAACATCCTGTACATGCAGCACAGGCTTGTGATGTATTTAGTGCCAACAAATGCACTGTCTGTAATACCTTCAATGAAAATGGTACCTTAACATGCGGGCACGCCGTCCCTATTGCCAATGAGGAAGCTAACTTGGCAATAGACTCAAAATGCAGTTCAGCAAAGAACGTAAGAAAAGTGAACATCACAGACATGAAGACAACACCAGACTTTGTACCATATTGTAATAATGTTGTTAACATCACTCAACCTCATTCTTTATATAAAGAGGTCAATGCTCAACAAGAAAGTGAGGAATTGAACAAAACCTCAAAACTGTCGTTAGGAAAATTAACATTCCATAAAGGTTACATCAATGACACAGTATGCACATGTGTACGCGACACAGGGTCTTGTCTTATCGGTCTTCGAAAGACCTTAGCTGATCCTAAAGACTACCTAGATGAGTACATCTATTGCAAACTGTTTCAGGGACAGTAGAGAAATATCCTATGGCATGGGCCAATATAAAATCAACTTTCTTATCAGGCAGAGTAACTTGTGCTTTGTTAGACAATCCATGTTGTGATTTATTAATTGGAAATGTATCAAATGTGACAGATTACACAGAGTCCAAACCTCACACAAAGCAAAAGTTAACACCACAACAAATACTGCCTTAACTACCCCACTCATCATACAACAACATGATGAACAGACCAAGATACCACACCATACCAACGTGATTACCATCTCAGAACAAGAAGAAACAGAAACTGGTGTGTATCAGCACAAAGAAAAAGGTGCAGAAAACAAACAGTGCACAACAGCGAGGAAAGATCACAAATCATCATCGGTATATACTATACCTCCTATACTCTCTGTTAACTACACACATAACCAAGTGCACACAGTGGATAGTTATACTTGCACTACTGATTGTAAATACAAAACAAATGTCTTCACAAACAGTTATATTTCCACATCATCATGACACAACACAGATGATATTACTCATGACAAACCAGCAGACTTTGTTACTTATGTCATTACTGTTAAACCAAATTTTGTTACTGCCACTCATAAGCTCTATGTTAAATCAACGCATACGAATACCTATGCTGAACAATGTAAAACATCAGTCGGTGGAATTACTGACAAAAATCAGCAACAAATTACCGTACATATTTTGGAAAATATACACAAATTGCAAAAGAGCATACAAACATGCACGATTACATTTCACAACTATACATGGTGTATTATTATTGTTTGAACTATTGAACGTATACACACATGTACGAGTGCAGGGTTGGAGATAGCACTCAAAGTGATCTCAACATGAAATTTGAAAATCCTTTTGGAAGATTTTAACCGTAACCCACTTTATATCCTTAGATCCAGTAACTCCAGACTGGCCTTATCTGCTATACGACACCTCCTATCTGACATTCCTAATATCATTCACTATGCTGACGACATCTGTGTCCATACAGAGACAACGACGGAACTATAACATTGACACCTGGACAGGACGTTCTACTACTACCTAGTATCAGACAGCACTGACTAACAGTGAAGCCTTCAAAGGTGAGCATGGCTTACCAAGAGATATCATTTTTGGGGTACAGAATATCCAATGGCTTTGTCATGACAGACAACAAAATTGTCTCAAAAATTCTAAAACTATCACTTCCAACAAATAAGAAACAAGTCCGCAGTTTGTTGGGACTTATTAATTATTACAGAAACTTTATTCCTGATTGTTCAGAACTGACTGAGGTTTTTTCTAACTTACTAACCAAGAATAAACCCGAAAAAGTTGTAAACGATGAATGCCTACGAAATGCATTTGATAAAGTTTTGGCACACTTTTCTGATAAGAATTCACCTAATCTCATCCTTAAATTGCCCAACATTCGTTACCTTTCAGATTGAGAACAGATGCTAGCTCCATTGCGATCGGTGCGGTCCTATTGCAGGAATACAACGACATCCTGCATCCCGTTTGTTTTTCTATCAAGAAAACTAAGGCCCCGAGAGCGGGCCTGGTCCATTCCGCAATTAGAGGCATTGGCCTTAGTAGAAAGTGTAACAAAGCTGTCCAGATATCTTCTAGGACGTCACTTTATCATCGAAACTGACAACAGTCCATTAAGGTATATCAATTCCGCAGTACCATCAAATAATATGATTGCTCGCTGGTCCTTGAAGCTCAGAATTTCAGTTTTGAAGTTCGCCATATTCCCGGCAGAATGAATACAATCGCCGGACCTTTTGTCCCGTTGTCCGACAGACCCAGTAAGCAATGTCTGAGTGCACTGTGTAATATTACACTCAGCCCAACACAGCCACCAATGTGTGAATTTTCTCCATTCACCTACTGTGTAAGGTCTATAATTAAAAGTGTGATACGGTTAAGAAACCGACATGTATAATATACGTATTTTAAACAAGTCATGTAATGAGTGTAGTATAATTGTGTAGTGTGTGTTAGAATGAGAACAATATTAATTGTATATATACACCAAGAACAATGTCACAGACGCTTAACCACTTACCAGAAGCGAACTTTACCATTGTGACAACTGTGAGTGATTTTCTTCACCGTCATATTTTTACGACATGTGCAAATGTGGACCGAACATTGACTCCTACACCACCTCTGCAGCTAATGTAATCCAAATTGTTCGACGTTTAACATCAGAAATAAGAACAGTCGATCTTTATCCAGAAGTTGTGAACACATCGGAAATAAGAACATTCCATCATAATCCGTTGTGATACTATAACATCAAACACGAACTGTGAGAACATTTTACTATCCGTTCCTAAATAAAACCGGATCATTTGTGTTCAGAAAATGTAACATCAACCAAATTTTGCGTTTCGTATATATTTCCGGTGTAATTTAAAAAGTCTAGCAAAATTAGCAGACGACATACAAAATTCAAAAAATTTATGACACTTGTGAAATCCTTTTGAATCTATAAAATATAATATACCAATTGGGTACTTATTTATTTTGATTAGTGTAATCTTAGAATCATATCTTGATTAATGTATTCATATTACCGACTTTTTCTCGTTAATATGAAGAAACGTCAAGCAATGACGCTAAGAAATTAAATAATTATTGTAATGTATGGAATTTCTTAAATGTCAAAATTACTTCCCTTGCATTTGTGAATTACATCAAGGGCCATAATTTGAAACATATTCATTAATGTATATTGTATAGATAGACATTTTGTTGCTCAAATGGTTAGCACAGCAGGTAGGCGTCCACCAAGCATGTCATAGAGCTGCCAACATTGCAAACCAACATAAGAACTCCTGACCAAATGAGGGCAGAGTTTAAGTGTTTAATACGACTAATACAAAGCCGTATTTCAGTCTGGCTAGATGGTTGTTGCAAAACAATCATATTATTACGTTTTTTTTCAAATAGCTGCGAGGTAGATGCGTGAAGCTGGTGCTACTGATCTGACTGGGTATTATTGCAATGAAGGTAACCAGGCATCAGGGGGATGAAACCTGAATTGTGTTAAAAGTTGTACTTCATTTGTCATTTCAATGCAACTTACATGTTGTGTATATATTTCCATGCCTTATATGTATTTTCATGCATAACACTGGGAAAAAGTAGTCTCTGACATGAAATTAATACTACCCCAGTATATACATACATCATGAATGAAAGAGGGCATCTTTCATTGAGGTACCCGGGGAGAATGTCAGAGCCTAGCTATGCAGCGACATCGTTACGGCACCCGGCGGACAAGAGTTGTCGGCTGGCGAGATTCTTACCTGACACGCGACCAGCGCTGACGACAGACGCACGCAAAGCCACGTGACCCCACCAGAGACAGGGGGCAGTGTGTGTGATAATCTCAGACCAAGCTGGGACTGGACATCTGAACGGACGTGTGTGTCGAGAGCAAGGCGTTTGTGTGAATCTCCGTGGTTGTGAGCTGAACGACTGATATCGTGAGCGTCAGACCTATGAGCTGTATTGTGGTTGTGAGTTATATGTTGTACATTGCTGTAATTATCGTTATGTATTTAATGTGGCAATAAATCCATAGAACTTGTGTTGCTGTGTCTTACGTCGAATCACGTTATACTGTACTGTCTCACATGTGTTAGCCAACGAGCCGAATATAAGATCCTGACAATATATATATATATATATATATATATATATATATATATATATATATATATATATATATATATATATATGTATATATGGACCTTCCGGCCGACACATCTGACTTCTTTAGGTATTTATTGATCGGGTTAACCTTCCCGGGTGTTTCGAAGAACGTTTGATTCTTGCTGTTGTGGTGTTATCTGCATCCCAGCTGACCCACTTAGAACAGCTAAAGACATCCCGGTCAGCTCTCAAGGGAAGGCAGGAGCAGACCATGACCATTCTCGGCCATCCAATGAGGCTTCCATAAGTGCAGAGGCGGCACATAGAGTTTTGGTTCAGCACTCACGCAAGGAACAGTCACGTCCTGCGCATGACTGCCTAGCTTTACTTCCATATATTGGGCCTTCCGTTCACCACAGGCTTGAAAGCAGAAGGATGTAGTCTGCAGATGACATCCGCACAGTAAGCTTTTGATTCGGACTTCAATGTAATGGATTTGCTAGCTAAGCAATATTCCATTTCGTGCTACTGGGACCCTTTAGCCATCGACGGTGGCATGAAATGTGACAGTCTAGGAACTTCGTCATGCGCCTTTATATGTCAACCGGAATATAGCAAAGAAAGCAATAGCCAACTTGTGGTTGTTGACATCTCCATAGAGCTTGTCCTCAAATGAAGCAGGTGTAGGCCAACATATCTTTCTCTGTTTTGCTGATATTGGATACTCCTTCAGCAAATGTTTAACTGTCATTTTACAGTATTCCACAATTACATTCATCTGTAGCTCCTATCTTTAGTTTATTGAACGAGTGGTAATTCAGCATATAATTTTCGGCGAGGAGTCTGAAGAATACTACTTGTTCACTTTGGTTGAGTTTGTAATATGCATCATCTTTCTGGTAGCCCAGATGCTCTAATTTCCCTTTTCTTCTATAAGTGCTTTTGATAAAACTCTTTGCCTCATTATAGTTTATGTCTATGTCAGGCTGAGGTAGTCGTCCGCCCTGTTTTGCCAATGTGTCAGCCTCTTCATTCCCAGGTATACTGCAATGTGATGGGATCCACAGTTGTACAACTGTTTTGGATTTCTGACATAGTCTATGGATTGCTGATCATAGATCTGCTAGTTCTGTGCTGTTTTCGCTCTTCTGTATCGAGACAACTTCGCATCTGTGAAGATAGCTATATGCTTCTCTTTATTTTCCTCCATAAAGGAAATTCTGTGCTTACAGCAAAAAAGGCTGCAAACACACTAATGGAACAATATGCTAATGAAAACTACATTGCATTACAACAAAAGACTCCCGTGTGTTGCCGGGGCCCATAAGGGAAGCAAAGAATAGCAACACTGTAGCCTACCACGCATGTCGTAAGAGGCGACTAAGGAGGCTTGATGGTTCCGTCGCCCTGCTACTGAGTGAGTGCGTGGCGCGACACTGTGAGCTGTGAGTTTCGTGTGAAATGCTTTTGAATCTGCAAGAGGTTTTTTGGAACATGACTGCATGTTCGGAGCGATGGTAGATGGCTATGTCCCAGAGTTGACCGGTTTTTGCCTTATGCAGAAATGCGTGGCTGCTGGGCTTCTGGTTGACTGCCACTGCCATCGGCGATGAACTGTGTTTTCTTGGACTGTGTGGGTGAACATCTAGGAAACATCCAGATGGGAAAATGACTGCCGATTCCATCAGAAATGAACTGGGTGTTTAGTTGGGGACTATTGTGTTGACATTCTGGCGGCGGCATTATGCACAGTGTATCTGTGCGGGCTGTTGGTTGTCGAGACTCCTGTCTTTTCCACTTTTCACATTGTGCAGTGGGGGTCATTTTGTGCGGTGTTCGCCGGCACGGGAACGGAGCATAATGGGGACAACCCGTTGCTATGAGGTTGGAACTACGACTAACTAACTAACTAACTAACTAACTAACTAACTAACTAACTAACTAACTAACAGAACAGAAGAAAGCAACCAAAGATAAACAGACACATCATTGTCATACAGAGACAGCAGCAGAATATTTGATGGCACATTTAAAAAATGGAAGAAATGGAACAGGCAATCAATACCCTAAGGAAGAAGAAATCACCAGGAAATGATGGAATCTCAAATGAAATGCTAGTAGGACTAGGTGCTAAAGCAAAATAGAAACTACTAGCTGTCCTAAATTATAGCTGGAAGAGGGCAAGAGTTACACAGGCATGGGAGGAAGCTATACTAATACCAATCCCAAAGAAAGAAAAGACATGGAAGAACCAAATGGCAATCGACCTATCAGTCTACTTAGCTGTGTAGGAAAATTAATAGTACACATTATCAATGGCAGGCCATCAGACTAGATATTACAGAACACATTCCAGAAAGAGTACACACATCCTTCTTTGCTAATGACCTAGCCATACGAATATCTGAAGAATATATTACTGCAGATGACAGTAGAATGCAGCAAGCCCTGTTCGCTCTAGAGGAATGGCTAAAATCATAGCTAGTGAATATAAGAGAGTGTGGCGTGTGGAAAAGGAAAATATAACAATGTGTAGGGAATTTCCCTGGAGGAATGGTTTACCAATTCCTTCTTAACCCACCATCATAAGAAAACCAAAAAAACGGCTCACTAACCCTCAAGAGTGGAACAAAGTCAGACACGTGAAATATCCCAACTCTAAAGATATGTATATATGTATAATAGATGATAGGCGTTCCTATAAAAGCGTCGTGAGTATTGGGAATTTACCGAGTAAAAAGAGGTGCATACTTGCCAAGTAGCTGATTACCAGCTCGTCTATTCAGCCACAAGGGCAGTTGTAAACAGGAACAGGTCACAACGGAGAATATCAAACAAACCCATCTCCTCGCCATTATAGCCAGTGTTTATTCACAAAAGTCATCGCCGCCGTTATACACTCGTTATTAACAGGTGTGGGCTGACACTCGATGATTCTAAAACACTCTATCTACTATTTACTACCAACTTACAGCTTGGCTCAACCTTGGCTTGACATCCGCGTGTGTTGAATTGATGTCGCTTGACTTCTGCATTCGCTTTTCCCAACCGTCGTGTACAAAGACCCTGGCAAGAGTGACTCGGTCTTGCCGTCTGTCTCGTGTGCCACACAACTAATGTCACGTGATACGCAACTCATTGGAGTCACTTCCCTTTCTTCATCATCATCTGTTGCTCCACCGACTTCTCTTGTAACCGTGTTTTTACTCTGTCCGTTTCCCGCTGTATCCCTCATATCGGTCCATGGCATTATGCCCCCCCCCCAATTTTTGAAAATGGTGTAGCCATTTTCATAGTATATTTGGTATTTTTAATCCCATGACATGGAGCGATATGAGTAGTCAGGTTATTACTCTACACTATATTGTTGTTCTTCCACAACCGTATTAAGTCTGATAATATGATAGCATGGCATTCTATTAACCACTGCAGAACAATGTAAAGAAAATTATTATTATGTTCAGGCACGCCATATCAACCTACTTTCCGCGCAGGCGACGTGTAGCCAACCTATGGGGGGGGGGGGGGGTTAGTATAACATACTATGAGCTTCATAAGGTCCCCTGGCCTCCCCATAGTAGTCCCTCATGTGCCCTAAAGACAAGCAACCCCAAACCTATCAAGACCATTACGTCCGAATGAGGGGATATGCGTGGTTAATAACATTACCATCTATATTATTGTTTATATATGGTATCGTGGAACATGAGCAATATGTACATGACTTGTGTACCGCTGTATTTCTAGGTTGTCATTTGGGTTTCCCATGTGACGTACTAATTTAATACTCATAGATGGGGTCATTGCATAAGCCTTTGTCTTCTTGCGGTCTACTTATATTTCAGTTGTCTAATGTGATTACTTCTTCTTCGTGAAAGATGTCTTTTTGTACTGTAACCGCAAGTTCATCTTATTTCCGATATAGATGTATACTGTAGACTCACTTATCAATATCTTTTTGTCTGTCAAAGTTTATAATACTTTGATCTTCTATGTTCCCCGTTGGTCGATGTTGGTCGATGTGGAACCGCTTTCTGTTATTTGCATTCTTCATGCCGGTCCAATGCCATATTTTAGCCCTAAGTTTGTGTGGTAGAGTCGTTCAGAGTTGAACAATGGCGATGTACCTTAATATATATGTACATTTGTATGCATGGTCATCTCAATTATGGAATATGTCAATCAATCAATAAATTATCATCAATAAATTTTTCAAAATTGGAAAAAAAATATAATGAAAAAATTAAAAATTCATTTTTTTTCAAAAAAAAAAAAAAATTTTTATTTTTTTTTTTCCCAACTTTTTACCCCAGCAAA
>JACEFZ010007113.1:0-15000 GCA_014155875.1 Cepaea nemoralis
TTCGGGGGGGGCCTACGTGGGGTATATAGGATGGGAGGGCTACATGGTGATGGGTGAGTTGGTAGAGGGCCTAGGCAGCAATGAGGGCGCCAGGAGAAGAGACGAAGAAGACACTCACCAAAGACACGCAGGTGCTCAAGCGCCTGGCTCGCAATCCAGAGTTATTTGAGAATAATCTCCGTAAGACAAGACGTTAAGAGTAAGGAATAGAACAGTGGTTCTCAACCGGTGGGGAATTTTAGGGTTTTCAATGGGGTGGGGTGGGGTGGGGAAACGAAGGTCATTTCAAGATCGCGTTAATACAAGAACCGATTACTTGATATTGCTTTTCCCTCCATACTTTACAGTTATGCACGTCTCATCCTTCTAATATTCATTTTATAAAGTAAGTAGACCCACAAATCACGTTTTATGTGGATGTCTAGACCTGTTTTAACATATTTACCTTCCATTTTTACGTATACTGTGTAGGGGTGGGTGGGGGGGGGGGGTATTTTTAGGTAGGAAATATGAAAGGGGGGGGGGAAATGACGTTCTGAAATATTGGTGAAGGAGGGCACGGGCCAAAAAAGGTTGAGAACCACTGTATAGAATGTTTGCAAGAGAGTTCGTGGTGTGTAGGCCGTTCTGTCTAGGTCGTATTGTCTTAAATATTTGCAGCTAAAGACAATCAAACAAGCTCAAGCCAACATTATTGTGCGAGACAGTTTGAGTAATATTAATAATGGATTATAACGCGACACAAGGTTTATCAATACATTTATTTTACGGAATGTTTCAAGGAGATAGTGAATCATAATGCACAGGACGTGGGAAGCAGGAACTGCTGACGTCACTATCGTGTCTTTAATAATGGGATGTTACTCTGTGTCGATATCGCAGATTGGCAGCCTGTACTGGTGTGTGATTGCTGCCCTTGTCGTTCTACAGGAGACATTCTGTAAGCTTGTGAGTGGCCTCGTGGAGTGGGAGACACGTTAGAAGTGTTTGGGGTCAGTTTTGTGGACACAGATTGTGAGTAGAAGCTGTCACCTACTGGGTCTAGACATATTGTTGTCCAGGACTAGAAGGCCAATGACACTGTTTGTAAAAAATTGTATACTGGTTAATTGATTGATTGATTGATTGATTGATTGATTTAGGAATCGACATCACATCATTCGGGGCATTCCCATAAGTGCTCCGCCCCCATCCTCAGCAGCCAGCGAAGAGTTCCAACACTAATAGTACCAGTAGCAATCTGATTATAAGTCCGTCTCGCCTTTCCTTTGAGCGTTGAGCGTCGGCCAGATCCCTTCGTCACTCCTCGTTGTCTCATTCTTGCCAGACCATGGTAATCCATTTGCTCCTCCGAGGTGTGCACGTGCTCCCACAAGGCCACAACCACGTCTGCCTTGTCATGTATCAATACTGCACCAAGTTCTGCAGAGCCAGCCAATCTGTCCGCCTGTTCATTTCCCAGCACACCGGCATGCCCCGGAGAAAAGATCCAGGCGATTCTTGTCACCCGTGACCTCCGAAGCGAAGCAAGCCACTCCGCACGAAGTCTGCCCGTCTTCACCCTCGTCAGCATGCTTTCTGAGTCAGTTACAATCACGATGTGTGTGTGTGTGTGTCGTATTCTCCATCCAGCGGAGAGCCGCAGTGACTGCCTCCACTTCCATTCTTAAGCTGGATTTTGTGGTATCATATGCCAGGCTCCCCTGCCCCAAACATCGACCATTAGCTTTGGCTATGAACCCCCAGCCACTTCTCTCACCTCTTGACACCGAACCATCTGTGTAGATAATCACATCACTCGAGTGAGCATTGTCCTAAAATATTGCTGGATTTCCACTTCCGTGGCCCCTACTGGCCACTCCCTGCACTCCCGGCTTAATGTGATAACTCTGCACAAGTCTGACTGCTCCGCTGGCACTCTAACCCACTCCTCTCCACGCCTAATGTTCTCCAAGGGGCACACCTGTCTGATCGTATCCTCCGCCTGAGCCATCCATGATTTCCCTCTTATCAGTCGCTGACCCTTAACTGCGTTATACTGGTTAATTAAGGGGTTCCACTTTGTTGTCCTCCAGGATCCACTTTTCTAGGGTCCCACTGGGCCCACTTACCATCGGCCACGCTGACATATCGGCCACTGGATACACGACTGGTTAGTTAATGTTGAAATGATTGGCTATTTGAAATTTGAAAACTGGATAATCGTGGATAATAACTTACTTGTGAATGACTTACTTTTAGTGGATAGAAAGCTCCATTATTGTTGCTATCAGAGTGTGTAAGTGTGTATACAAGGCTGTCTTGGAATAAAAACTGATTAACTCTGGATGACGCAATAACTGGATAATACACTGAGAAACTGTGGATAAAACACTATGGATAAAACACTGGCTAATTGTAAATGACGCAATAACTGGACAACACACTGAGTAACTGTGAATAAAACACTATCGATAAAAACTGACCAACTGTGAATAAAACATTGACTTGACTGATTGTGGTTAATACACTGACAAACAGTGGATACAAGCCAGATACATGTTCATGAAAGAATTACTACAATGTGGGATAATTATGGATACAGAATGTGACTAGCTGTAACGAATACTTGTAAATCTGATGTTTACAGACCTGACTAGTTGTGGATACATGACCGACTAAATGCACATTCAAGACTAAGCACCTGGCTTGTCACCCTTTAATTAGTTCCTCGCTCGGCATATTTTATAACCGAAGTTTCCAGCTGCGAAAGTAGTGGGGTTAGTGACAATCTCAGAACTACACACACATGATGACATACCCCACTCATCCATGAATGAGGTTGAGAGACCTTCCGTACACATGATGACAAACCCCACTCAACCATGAATGAAGTTGCGTAGACCTTTCACACACATTATGACAACTCCCCCCCCCCCCCCTTCCCCCAGGACTGAGGTTGAGTAGACCTTCCAGTCACATGATGACAGACCCCCCCCCCCCCATAACTGAGGTTGAGTAGACCTTCCATACACATGGTGACAGACCTCCCCCCCCCCCCCCATGACTGAGGTTGAGAGACCTTACATACTCATCATGATAGACCCCCCCCCCCCCCCATGACTGAGATTGAGAGACCTTCCATACACATGATGACAGACCCCTCTTCCCCATGACTGTGGCTGAGAGATCTTCCACGCATACACATGATGACAGACCCCACTCCCCCATGTCTGTCCCTGAGAGATCTTCCACACATATGATGACAGACCCCACTCCCCCATGACTGTCCCTGAGAGATCTTCCACACATATGATGACAGACCCCACTCCCCATGACTGTCCCTGAGAGATCTTCCACACATATGATGACAGACCCCACTCCCCCATGACTGTCCCTGAGAGATCTTCCACACATATGATGACAGACCCCACTCCCCCATGACTGTCCCTGAGATCTTCCACACATATGATGACAGACCCCACTCCCCCATGACTGTCCCTGAGAGATCTTCCACACACATGATGACAGACCTCCCCCCCCCCCCCCCCCCACATGACTGAGGTTGAGTAGACCTTACACACAATTGTGATGATTGTTACAGCTACTAGTAACTGTACATGCGCGAAGGGAGGGGGGGGGGGGTTGTGAAGTACTGCTAGCACTTCTCTCTGGCTAAGTGAGACTAGACAGAAACATTCATGGAGAAGCTACATCTCTGTGGACGGATTGGGGGGGGGGGGGGTATTCACGAGGACCGGCTGGTCTAGTGTGATTGGCAGAACAGGTGATAGGCAGGAGAGAGGAAGTGACTTTTAATTCACTGGAGAATTCACTGAGTGGAAATAATATTTTCTTTCCGTCAATGTGTAAATGTCTGCCTGTCTTTCAAATAGATTCAGTGTTTGCCTGTCTGCCTATCTCCATTAACAGATTCGCTGTCACACAAAATGTAGGTTTGGATCAAACAAAAGTGGATGGCGGAATATTAGAAGTAGCGGTGTGTCACAGTTATGACTACAAAGTTGTTAATATTGCAGCAGACATGCTGTATTATATATCACATTAAAGGTGGTAGCACGGGTAAAACTACTGTATATATGTCCACGGCAGATACGAGAAGTCGCATTAGACGATTGACAATCCCATGGCATTTAATTAGTTAAATGAGTATGCGTCTGTCTGCCTGTCTGTGTAAATGAGTGTCTGTCTGTCTGTCTGTCTGTCTGTCTGTCTGTCTGTCTGTCTGTCTGTATTGATGCGTGTCTCTGTCTGTGAAAATGAGTGTCTATCTGTCTGTATAAATGTGTGCATGTCTGTCTGTGTAAATGAGTGTCTCTCTGTTTACGTAAGTGTCTGTCTGTATAAATACATGTGTGTCTGTATAAATGAGTGTCTCTATGTCTCTATAAATGAGTTTCTGTCTGTAAAAATGAGTGTCTGTCTGTGTAAATGAATTACCGTCTGTATCAATGAGTATCTGACTGTCTGTATAAATGAGTGCATGTCTGTATAAGTGAGTGTATGTCTGTATAAATAAGTGTCTGTCTGTCTATCGTTGGTGTTTTACGAAATGGTACGGATGCCGGACGTTCAGAAAGCAATGGCAAACTACTGAACGTAAAATCGCCAAGAGATCACAACAGCAAAAAATGCTGGTGTTGACTGCGATGTCCTGTAAAGGATACGCAACTAACAGAAATATAAGAAACCACGTGGAAGAAAAGTATCTACGGATGATTAAAGCCTGTGGAATCAAAGAACCTGCGCTTTCTTGTAGAAGCGAATCACTCACAAGGCAGGAAAGGCCAGGTTGGGAGCTCGCAAGATGCTGCATGTGAACACTTCAAACATGCTGCATGTGAACACTTCAAACATACATGCCGAGGTCAGTGGTACTTGAGATGTGAAGATGTAAGAACCTGGCATATCACGCGTTCTTTACCGGGCGAGAATTATCGGCCGCTTCCGGTGGAGGAACGCCATCATTGATCACGGGCAATAACTCGCTAATGGCTTTTACAAATCTGTGGATCTAAGGGGACGTGATATTTTACAACAGCCTTTGACGTTGTCATTAGACCTGTAAAGAAGGTAAATGGTCGATTACGGGCCTTCGTGTAATTAACTAGAGTTATCTTCCATTTATGTGATGGCAACGTTTGTGTAAAAGCTTTTGTCATCTGGGCAACGCAGATCCATACAAGACCGATTCATCACGACATAATAATCAGCGTGTATTGGCTTGAGCATCAATGGAATCAGTAGTAGCAAATATCGCTTCTCGTCCTTTTGGCTAATATTAAAGTATAGTATCTGCACTTGATCTTGCCAGGGCCGCATGGAGAGGCGGTCATCCGAATGACACATAGGGCGTGGGGCCTCGTGGGACGGCTCTGGCCCCTGGGGGAACCTCGAGACTTTATAAAGAAAAGAAAAAAGGTATTTTGGCTATGATCAAAGTCTACATGTATCTGCACTTGATCTGGCCAGGGTGCAGAGGCAGTCATCCAAACTGCAAACTCTAATCACCAAACAACTGATCAGTAATACTGACAGACAAACCTTGGTGGATCGCAATAGGCCGAAAGGCACATAATGGAACAAATAGACAATTAAAAAAAAAAAAAATAAAGCAAGATTGGAGAATGCCATGATGTCTGCGTATGTCTTGCTAAAATCTGCAAGTACTGTGTTTATCCGTGAATGTTGCTGTTTGCTCGTCGGTGTCTTTGGGCTATAGGATAGTGAGTCAGTTTCATTATTTTCCCGGCATTCCGCGTCCAGGCATTGAAATCAGTGGTGGCCGATTAGCTGTGTGTTGATTTTGATGGAATAAGGCGTCGGCAGTTCAGAAAGCAATGGCAAATTGGCTGACTGACTGGCACCTTGCCGTTTGACAGATTGTAATTTGTAAAATAGAGACCTTGTGTTGACCATGCTGCATGATCCCTCTCTCGGCCATCCTAGTTTATTCCAAAGGAAAAGTAACACGAATTCGTCGGGAACAGTACAAGCTGCAGAAGCTGCCAGATCAGCAAAGCAATGCTCTAACTATCCACCCTGTTGGATCTTCCATTCTAGACCAGTTGCCGACTAAGGCTTAGCACCGGCCTTGCCTTGCCATGGCATTTCGTCTTTAAGTTGCATTTGTTGTTGTATGATGTGACAGTTTCTTGTTATGCTATGGTACAGTTTGTTGTTGCTTAATGTGACATTTTGGAAATGCATGATGTGATAATTTGGTATTGTGTGATGTGACAGTTTGTTGTTGTGAGATGTGACAGTATGTTGTTGTGAGATGTGACAGTTTGTTATGTGATATGGAAAAGTTTATTGTGTGATGTAACAGCTTGTTGTTGTTTGATGTGACAATTTGGTATTGCGTGATGTGACAGCTTGTTGTTGCGTGATGTGACAGTTTGATGTTGTGTTATGTGACAATTTATTCTTGTGTTCTGTGACGGTTTGTCGTTGCGTTATGGAGCAGGTTGCAGGTGTATAATGTGCATTTTACTGTTGTAAGGTGATACATTTTATTATTGTGTGGCGAGACATTTTGCTGTTGTGTGGTTAGACATTTTGCTGTTGTGTGGTAGGACATATTGTTGTTGTGTGGTGAGACATTTTGCTGTTGTTTTGTGAGACATTTTGTTGTTTGGTGAGACTTTATGCTGTCGTGTGGTGGACGATTTTGCTGATTTATGATAGGAAATTTTGTTGTTGTGTGGTTAGGCATTGTGCTGTTGTTTTGTGAGACATTTTAATGTTGTGTGGGGAGTTTTTTCCTGATGTGTGGTGAGACATTATGCTTTTGTGTGGTAAGACATTTTGCCGTTGTGTGATGGGACATTTTACCGTTGTATCGTGGGGCAGTTTGCTGGTGTGTGATGGAAATCGTTGTTGTTGTGTGGTGGGACAATTTGTTGTTGTATGATGGGGCAGTTGCTGTTTTGAGTTGGGACAGTTTTCTGTTGTGAGGTTTGCAGATGTGTGATGAGGCATCTTTCTGTTGTTTCGTCGGACATTTTTAGTGTGTGTAGTGGGGCATTTTTCCGTTTGCATGATGGGGCAGTTTGCTGTTGTGGATCGGAAGTTTGCTGTTGTGTGATCGGGGAAGTTTGCTGATGTGTGTCATGGGAAGCTTTAGCTGCTGTGTGATCGGGAAGTTTGCTGCTGTGTGTCAGGACAGTTTGCTGCTGTGTGTCAGGACAGTTTGCTGCTGTGTGTCAGGACAGTTTGCTGCTGTGTGTCAGGACAGTTTGCTGCTGTGTGTCAGGACAGTTTGCTGCTGTGTGTCAGGACAGTTTGCTGCTGTGTGTCAGGACAGTTTAGTTGCTGTGTGTCAGGACAGTTTGCTGCTGTGTGTCAGGACAGTTTGCTGTGTGTGTCAGTGACAGTTTGCTGCTTGTGTGTTCAGGACAGTTGCTGCTGTGTGTCAGGACAGTTTGCTGCTGTGTGTCAGGACAGTTTTGCTGTTTGTGTGTCAGGACAGTTTGCTGCTGTGTGTCAGGACGTTTGCTGCTGTGTGGTCGGGACAGTTTGCTGTTGTGTGTCAGACAGTTTGTTGGTGTGTGTCAGGACAGTTTGTTGTTGTGTGTCAGGACCAGTTTGCTGCTGTGTGTCGGGACAGTTTGCTAGTTGTGTGTCAGGACAGTTAGTTCCTGTCTACAGGTTTCCCCAGTAAAGCTGCCTGCACCATATACTGATCATTCGCTTGTCTGAGGCCCGTAAACGACAAGCCTCACCCAAGATAGAACACACACCACACGTAAACGACAAGCCTCACCCAAAGATAGAACCCACACCACACGTAACGACAAGCCTCACCCAAGATAGAACACACACCACACGTAAACTACAAGCCTCACCCAAGATAGAACACACACCACACGTAAACTACAAGCCTCACCCAAGATAGAACACACATCACACGTAAACTACAAGCCTCACCCAAGATAGAACACACATCACACGTAAACTACAAGCCTCACCCAAGATAGAACACACATCACACGTAAACTACAAGCCTCACCCAAGATAGAACACACACCACACGTAAACTACAAGCCTCACCCAAGATAGAACACACACCACACGAGTAAACGACAAAGCCTCACCCAAGATAGAACACACCATCACGTAAACTACAAGCCTCACCCAGATAGAACACACACCAGCACGTAAACTACAAGCCTCACCCAAGATAGAACACACACCCAACGTAAACTACAAGCCTCACCCAAGATAGAACACACACCAACCGTAACACTACAAGCCTCACCCAAGATAGAACACACATCACCCGTAAACGACAAGCCTCACCCAAGATAGAACACACACCACCCGTAAACTACAAGCCTCACCCAAGATAGAACACACATCACACGTAAACACAAGCCTCACCCAAGATAGAACACACACCACACGTAAACTACAAGCCTCACCCAGATAGAACACACACCACACGTAAAACGACAAGCCTCACACAAGATAGAACACACACCACACGTAAACGACAAGCCTCACCCAAGATAGAACACACATCCACGTAAACGACAAGTCTCACCCAAGATAGAACACACAGCCACACGTAAACGACAAGCCTCACCCAAGATAGAACAACACACCCACGTAAACTACAAGCCTCACCCAGATAGAACACACCCACACGTAAACGAACAAGCCGCACCCAAGATAGAACACACACCACACGTAAACTACAAGCCTCACACAAGATAGAACACACATCCACACGGAAACGACAAGCCTCACACAAGATGAACACACACCACACGTAAACTACAAGCCTCACCCAAGATAGAAACACACACCACACGTAGACGACAAGCCTCACCCAAGATAGAAACACACACCACACTAAACTACAGCCTCACAACAAGATAGAACACACACCACACGTAAACGACAAGCCTCACACAAGATAGAACACACACACACGTAAACTACCAAGCCTCACCCAAGATAGAACACACACCACACGTAAACTACAAGCCTCACCCAAGATAGAACACACAACCACACGTAAACGACAAGCCTCACACCCAGATAGAACACACACCACACGTAAACGACAAGCCTCACCCAAGATAGAACACACACCACACGTAAACTACAGCTCACCCAAGATAGAACACACACCACACGTAAAACTACAAGCCTCACCCAAGATAGAACACACACCACACGTAAACGACAAGCGCACGCCAAGATAGAACACACACCACACGTAAATACAAGCCTCCCCCAAGATAGAACACACACCACACGTAAACGACAAGCCTCACCCAAGATAGAACACACACCACACGTAAACGACAAGCCTCACACAAGATAGAACACACACCACACGTAAACTACAAGCCTCACCCAAGATAGAACACACACCACACGTAAACGACAAGCCTCCCCCAAAGATAGAACACACACCACACGTAAACGACAAGCCTCACCCAAGATAGAACACACACCACACGTAAACTACAAGCCTCACCCAAGATAGAACACACACCACACGTAAACTACAAGCCTCCCCCAAGATAAAAACACACACCACACGTAAACGACAAGCCTCACCCAAGATAAAACACACACCACACGTAAACGACAAGCCTCACCCAAGATAGAACACACCCCACACGTAAACGACAACCCTCACCAAGATAGAAACACACCACACGTAAACTACAAGCCTCACCCAAGATAGAAACACACCACACGTAAACGACAAGCCTCACCCAAGATAGAACACACACCACACGTAAACTACAAGCCCCCCCCCAAAGATAGAACACACACCACACGTAACGACAAGCCTCACCCAAGATAGAACACACACCACACGTAAACACAAGCCTCCCCCAAGATAGAAACACACACCACACGTAAACGACAAGCCTCACCAAGATAGAACACACACCACACGTAAACTACAAGCCTCACCCAAGATAGAACACACACCACACGTAAACGACAAGCCTCACCCAAGATAGAACACACAGCACACGTAAACGACAAGCCTCACCCAAGATAGAACACACACCACACGTAAACTACAAGCCTCACCCAAGATAGAACACACACCACACGTAAACGACAAGCCTCACCCAAGATAGAACACACATCACACGTAAACTACAAGCCTCACCCAAGATAGAACACACACCACACGTAAACACAAGCCTCACCCAAGATAGAACACACACCACACGTAAACTACAAGCCTCACCAAAGATAGAACACACACCACACGTAAACGACAAGCCTCACCCAAGATAGAACACACACCACACGTAAACGACAAGCCTCACCCAAGATAGAACACACACCACACGTAAACTACAAGCCTCACCCAAGATAGAACACACACCACACGTAAACTACAAGCCTCACCCAAGATAGAACACACACCACACGTAAACGACAAGCCTCACCCAAGATAGAACACACACCACACGTAAACTACAAGCCTCACACAAGATAGAACACACACCACACGTAAACTACAAGCCTCACCCAAGATAGAACACACACCACACGTAAACTACAAGCCTCACACAAGATAGAACACACACCACACGTAAACTACAAAGCCTCACCCAAGATAGAACACACACCACACGTAAACGACAAGCCTCACCCAAGATAGAACACACACCACACGTAAACGACAAGCCTCACCCAAGATAGAACACACCCACACGTAAACTACAAGCCTCACCCAAGATAGAACACACACCACACGTAAACGACAAGCCTCACCCAAGATAGAACACACACCACACGTAAACGACAAGCCTCACCCAAGATAGAACACACACCACACGTAAACTACAAGCCTCACCCAAGATAGAACACACACCACACGTAAACTACAAGCCTCACCAAGATAGAACACACACCACACGTAAACGACAAGCCTCACCCAAGATAGAACACACATCCACACGTAAACTACAAGCCTCACCCAAGATAGAACACACACCACACGTAAACGACAAGCCTCACCCAAGATAGAACACACATCCACACGTAAACTACAAGCCTCACCCAAGATAGAACACACATCACACGTAAACGACAAGCCTCACCCAAGATAGAACACACACCACACGTAAACTACAAGCCTCACCCAAGATAGAACACACATCCACACGGTAAACGACAAGCCTCACCCAAGATAGAACACACACCACACGTAAACTACAAGCCTCACCCAAGATAGAACACACACCACACGTAAACGACAAGCCTCACCCAAGATAGAACACACACCACACGTAAACTACAAGCCTCACCCAAGATAGAACACACACCACACGTAAACGACAAGCCTCACCCAAGATAAAACACACACACACGTAAACGACAAGCCTCACCCAAGATAGAACACACACACACGTAAACTACAAGCTCACACAAGATAGAACACACACCACACGTAAACGACAAGCCTCACCCAAGATAGAACACACACCACACGTAAACTACAAGCCTCACCCAGATAGGAACACACACCACACGTAAACGACAGCCTCACCCAAGATAGAACACCAACACACACACGTAAACTACAAGCCTCACCCAGAGATAGAACACACACCACACGTAAACTGACAATGCCTCACCCAAGATAGAAACACACACCACACGTAAACGACAAGCCTCACCCAAGATAGAACACACATCACACGTAAACTACAAGCCTCACCCAGATAGAACACACACCACACGTAAACGACAAGCCTCACCCAAGATAGAACACACACCACACGTAAACGACAAGCCTCACCCAAGATAGAAACACACATCACACGTAAACTACAAGCCTCACCAAGATAGAACACACACCACACGTAAACTACAAGCCTCACCCAAGATAGAACACACACCACACGTAAACGACAAGCCTCACCCAGATAGAACACACACCACACGTAAACGACAAGCCTCACACAAGATAGAACACACACCACACGTAAACGACAAGCCTCACACAAGATAGAACACACATCACACGTAAACGACAAGACTCACCCAAGATAGAACACACACCACACGTAAACTACAAGCCTCACACAAGATAGAACACACACCACACGTAAACGACAAGCCTCACCCAAGATAGAACACACATCACACGTAAACTACAAGCCTCACCCAAGATAGAACACACACCACACGTAAACGACCAAGCCTCACCCAAGATAGAACACACACCACACGTAAACTACAAGCCTCACCCAAGATAGAACACACACACACGTAAACGACAAGCCTCACCCAAGATAGAACACACATCACACGTAAACGACAAGCCTCACCCAAGATAGAACACACACCACACGTAAACGACAAGCCTCACCCAAGATAGAACACACACCACACGTAAACGACAAGCCTCACCCAAGATAGAACACACACCACACGTAAACGACAAGCCTCACACAAGATAGAACACACACCACACGTAAACTACAAGCCTCACCCAAGATAGAACACACACCACACGTAAACGACAAGCCTCACCCAAGATAGAACACACATCACACGTAAACGACAAGCCTCACCCAAGATAGAACACACACCACACGTAAACGACAAGCCTCACCCAAGATAGAACACACACCACACGTAAACGACAAGCCTCACCCAAGATAGAACACACACCACACGTAAACGACAAGCCTCACCCAAGATAGAACACACACCACACGTAAACGACAAGCCTCACCCAAGATAGAACACACACCACACGTAAACGACAAGCCTCACCCAAGATAGAACACACACCACACGTAAACGACAAGCCTCACCCAAGATAGAAACACACACCACACGTAAACTACAAGCCTCACCCAAGATAGAACACACACCACACGTAAACGACAAGCCTCACCCAAGATAGAACACACACCACACGTAAACGACAAGCCTCACCCAGATAAGAACACACACCACACGTAAACGACAGAGCCTCACCCAAGATAGAACACACACCACACGTAAACTACAAGCCTCACCCAAGATAGAACACACACCACACGTAAACGACAAGCCTCACCCAAGATAGAACACACACCACACGTAAACTACAAGCCTCACCCAAGATAGAACACACACCACACGTAAACGACAAGCCTCACCCAAGATAGAACACACATCACACGTAAACGACAAGGCCTCACCCAAGATAGAACACACACCACACGTAAACGACAAGCCTCACCCAAGATAGAACACACACCACACGTAAACGACAAGCCTCACCCAAGATAGAACACACACCACACGTAAACGACAAGCCTCAACCCAAGATAGAACACACACCACACGTAAACGACAAGCCTCACCCAAGATAGAACACACACCACACGTAAACGACAAGCCTCACACAAGATAGAACACACATCACACGTAAACGACAAGCCTCACCCAAGATAGAACACACATCACACGTAAACGACAAGCCTCACCCAAGATAGAACACACACCACACGTAAACTACAAGCCTCACCCAAGATAGAACACACACCACACGTAAACGACAAGCCTCACCCAAGATAGAACACACACCACACGTAAACGACAAGGCCTCACCCAAGATAGAACACACACCACACGTAAACGACAATGCCTCACCCAAGATAGAACACACATCACACGTAAACGACAAGCCTCACCCAAGATAGAACACACACCACACGTAAACGACAAGCCTCACCCAAGATAGAACACACACCACACGTAAACGACAAGCCTCACCCAAGATAGAACACACACCACACGTAAACGACAAGCCTCACCCAAGATAGAACACACACCACACGTAAACGACAAGCCTCACCCAAGATAGAACACACACCACACGTAAACGACAAGCCTCACCCAAGATAGAACACACACCACACGTAAACGACAAGCCTCACCCAAGATAGAACACACACCACACGTAAACGACAAGCCTCACCCAAGATAAAACACACACCACACGTAAACGACAAGCCTCACCCAAGATAGAACACACACCACACGTAAACTACAAGCCTCACCCAAGATAGAACACACACCACACGTAAACGACAAGCCTCACCCAAGATAAAACACACACCACACGTAAACTACAAGCCTCACCCAAGATAGAACACACACCACACGTAAACTACAAGCCTCACCCAAGATAGAACACACACCACACGTAAACGACAAGCCTCACCCAAGATAGAACACACACCACACGTAAACTACAAGCCTCACCCAAGATAGAACACACACCACACGTAAACGACAAGCCTCACCCAAGATAGAACACACACCACACGTAAACGACAAGCCTCACCCAAGATAGAACACACACCACACGTAAACGACAAGCCTCACCCAAGATAGAACACACACCACACGTAAACGACAAGCCTCACCCAAGATAGAACACACACCAAACGTAAACGACAAGCCTCACCCAAGATAGAACACACACCACACGTAAACTACAAGCCTCACCCAAGATAGAACACACATCACACGTAAACTACAAGCCTCACCCAAGATAGAACACACACCACACGTAAACTACAAGCCTCACCCAAGATAGAACACACACCACACGTAAACTACAAGCCTCACCCAAGATAGAACACACACCACACGTAAACTACAAGCCTCACCCAAGATAGAACACACACCACACGTAAACGACAAGCCTCACCCAAGATAGAACACACACCACACGTAAACGACAAGCCTCACCCAAGATAGAACACACACCACACGTAAACGACAAGCCTCACCCAAGATAGAACACACACCAAACGTAAACGACAAGCCTCACCCAAGATAGAACACACATCCACACGTAAACTACAAGCCTCACCCAAGATAGAACACACATCACACGTAAACTACAAGCCTCACCCAAGATAGAACACACACCACACGTAAACTACAAGCCTCACCCAAGATAGAACACACACCACACGTAAACGACAAGCCTCACCCAAG
>JACEFZ010007113.1:20000-27444 GCA_014155875.1 Cepaea nemoralis
AAGAAATCAACAGACAGCTGAAAGATGCTGCTGTTGACAGCGATGTCCTGTAAAGGATATGCGGGGAAAAAAATGATTATTATCGCCCTTCCCTGTTGGCCGAACTTTGAAGTGCTCATCTGCTTGTAGCAAATAGGTGTCAGGGCAGATGGTCTCCAGAAGCACCCGTTGGTCAGTTCACACTTTAGTACCTGTTCAAAGTTTCCCCTCAGTCTAGAATTCCGCGGTGACGAGTTAACTGGCGGATACGTTTCGGCATTTTGTGTGATGCCAATATTTCTCATGTTAACTCTGATAGCTTTTTTCGCTGGTTGGCGGGTGGCCGCGTATGACGTCAAATCTGAGATTTTACAATCGTTGTAGAAACCAGACTGTGTTCGCTTTGTGCCCTGGAAGATCTACTTGCGTAATTTTGCGTCATGGATTTTCAAAGGCCAAGTTTTATTTTTCTATCTTCTCACTTCTCTTTGATGTTATCTTTGTTGAAGAAAGAAAGATTCGTTCTGATATTATCCGACACGTTCCGTCACAGATAGAATAGAAGGATTAAAACTTTGTGACGTAACATAATGGTACGAGATAGAACAAAAGACTATAACTCTGTGACAGAATCACAAATGGAGAGCTAATTGATAGAAAACAACGAATGCCAGCATCCCAAGTGGTGATGAGAAGACACTGTCGCTGGATGGGAAACACGGTTAAACAACATAGTTTTAGTACAACAGGATAGTCGTTGTTTGGAACATACAGACTAACAAATACATAGACAGCTGGGAAGACAAGGGGGTGAGAGACAGAACTAGATGTGAGCAGGATGGGGATCACATGGGGGGTCGGGGTTGAGGAGTTGGAGCGGGCATAACCAAGGAGAACTTGGTGTCCGTTGACTATAAGTCTATTCTTCTTTAGACGATCACAATTCAGACGACGAAGGAGAAGCATAAATAGTAGTAGTAGTAGTAGTAGTAGTAGTAGTAGTAGTAGTAGTAGTAGTAGTAGTAGTAGTGGTGGTGGTGGTGGTAGTAGTAGTAGTAGTAGGAGTAGTAGTAGTAGTAGTAGTAGTAGTAGTAGTAGTAGTAGTAGTAGTAGTAGTAGTAGTAGTAGTAGTAATAGTAGTAGTAGTAGTAGTAGTAGTAGTAGTAGTAATAGTAGTAGTAGTAGTAGTAGTAGTAGTAGTAGTAATAGTAGTAGTAGTAGTAGTAGTAGTAGTAGTAGTAGTAGTAGTAGTAGTAGTAGTAGTATTAGTAATAGTAGTAGTAGTAGTAGTAGTAGTAGTAGTAGTAGTAGTAGTAGTAATAGTAGTAGTAGTAGTAGTAGTAGTAGTAGTAGTAGTAGTAGTAGTAGTAGTAGTAGTAGTCGTAGTAGTATTAGAAGAAGAAAAAGAAGACAGCAGCAGCAACAGCAGAAGCTGCAGCAGCAGCAGCAGAAGAAGAAGAAGAAGAAGAAGAAGAAGAAGAAGAAGAAGAAGAAGAAGAAGAAGAAGAAGAAGAAGAAGAAGAAGAGAGAAGAAGAAGAAGAAGAAGAAGAAGAAGAACATTTGAAAGCAGAATAAAAAGAGAACTGTGAAGACTTGAACACACACAACGCAGATTTACAAACACTGGGATTGCATTAAACAAATGAGTAAGATTAAAGTCGTGGGACTGTTAGGACACTCATGTCATACACAAAATGGCAGCTCCGTGTTAAGGCAAGGGCTGGACAGCGAGATGGGTGAAGCGTGTGCGAGCCAGTTGGTAGCACCTCTAGCAGCACTGGGTGAAGCGTGTGCGAACGAACGAACGAATGAACGAACTTTATTTTAAAAGGGTAACAAGGAAGCCCGTCTTACATTCGCCTTTTATCACCACTTTAATCAATGTGGTATTACTAGGGAAAAAACTTCAATGATTGTAGCGAAACAATCAAACAAATAACTTTATTAGGGTCACAAATTGGGCGCGCAAGGCCCGTTCTTTACATTCGGCCCTTCCAATCACTCGTCCTTTCGTTCATCAAGAGGCATTATACATTTACCATAGGAAGAAAAATAAACATTGTTAAATGAATGTTGTACACACTAACACAAGGCTAACATGAAAAAATTATTGTACATAAAAAGTATGTGACTTAAAAGTAGTGATGCCAGCGTGTCCCCCCCCCCCCCCCCACCACACCACACCACACACCACAACACTCTCTCTCTCTCTCTATTCACTCTCACTCTCACTCATTCACTCTCACTCATTCACTCACACACACACTCTCACTCATTCACTCTCCCGCTCACTCATTCACTCTCCCGTTAACTCATTCACTCTCACGCTCCCTCATTCACTCTCACGCCCACTCAATCTGTCTCTTCCACTCACTCATTCACTCTCCCGCTCACTCATTCACTCTCCCGCTCACTCATTCACTTTCCCACTCACTCATTCACTCTCACTCATTCTGTCTCTCCCGCTCACTCATTCACTCTCCCGCTCACTCATTCACTCTCCCGCTCACTCATTCACTCTCACGCTCATTCAACCACTCTCCCGCTTACACATTCACTCTCACTTATTCACTCTCACTCATTCACTGTCCCGCTCACTCATTCACTTTGCCGCTCACTCATTCACTCTCACGCTCACTCATTCACTCTCACGCTCAATCATTCACTCTCCCGCTCACTGATTCACCCTCACGCTCACTCATTCACTCTCACTCTCACTCATTCCCTCTCACTCATTCACTCACACACACACTCTCACTCATTCACTCTCCCGCTCACTCATTCACTCTCCCGTTTAACTCATTCACTCTCACGCTCCCTCATTCACTTCTCACGCCCACTCAAACTGTCTCTTCCACTCACTCATTCACTCTCCCGCTCACTCATTCACTCTCCCGCTCACTCATTCACTTTCCCACTCACTCATTCCTCTCACTCATTCTGTCTCTCCCGCTCACTCATTCACTCTCCCGCTCACTCATTCACTCTCCCGCTCACTCATTCACTCTCACGCTCATTCAACCACTCTCCCGCTTACACATTCACTCTCACTTATTCACTCTCACTCATTCACTGTCCCGCTCACTCATTCACTTTGCGCTCACTCATTCACTCTCACGCTCACTCATTCACTCTCCGCTCAATCATTCACTCTCCCGCTCACTGATTCACCCTCACGCTCACTCATTCACTCTCACGCTCACTCATTCCTTCTCACGCTCACTCATTCCTTCTCACGCTCACTCATTCACTCTCACTCATTCACTCTCACACTCACTCATTCACTCTCACTCATTCACTCTCACGCTCACTCATTCACTCTCACGATCAATCATTCACTCTCCCGCTCACTGATTCACCCTCACGCTCACTCATTCACTCTCACGCTCACTCATTCCTTCTCCCGCTCACTCATTCCTTCTCACGCTCACTCATTCACTCTCACGCTCACTCATTCACTCTCAGGCTCACTCTTTCACTCTCACGCTCACTCATTCACTCTCACGCTCACTCATTCACTCTCACACTCCCTCATTCACCCTCCTGCTCAATCATTCACTCTCCCGCTCACTCATTCACTCTCACGCTCACTCATTCACTCTCCCGCTCACTCATTCACTCTCCCGCTCATTTATTCACTCTCCCGCTCACTCATTCACTCTCCCGCTCAATCATTCACTCTCACGCTCACTCATTCACTCTCACGCTCACTCATTCACTCTCACTCATTCACTCATTCACTCTCACTCATTCACACACACACACACACTCTCACCCATTCACTCTCCCGCTCACTCATTCGCTCTCACGCTCACTCATTCACTCTCCCGCTCACTCATTCACCCTCACGCTCACTCATTCACTCTCACGCTCACTTATTCACTCTCCCGCTCACTCATTCACCCTCACGCTCACTCCTTCACTCTCACGCTCACTCATTCACTCTCACTCATTCACTCTCCCGCTCACTCATTCACTCTCACGCTCAATCATTCACTCTCCCGCTCACTCATTCACTCTCACGCTCACTCATTCACTCACACTCATTCACTCTCACGCTGACTCATTCACTCTCACTCATTCTGTCTCTCATTCACACTCACTCACTCTCTCACTCAAACTACAGTAATAAACATAAGTTTAGATTATACATGATAAAATCAAATGGTATTTAACTGATAATATGACAGATGAGAATACACAAACATATGGATTCACGTGTTACATAACATTCGTGTTACATGACATGCATCTGCTCAGCTCTCTCTCTCTCTCTCTCTCTCTCTCTCTCTCTCTCTCTCTCTCTCTCTCTCTCTCTGTATTCTTTCATATACACACACTCACACGCTTCCGTACGCTCACACACACACACACACACACACACACACACACACACACACCACACACTACACACGCATCACTCTCTCTCACTCTATTCCTCTCTCATTCACTCATCACTCTCACTCATTCACCTCTCACTCATTCACTCTACCCACACACACATCACTCTCACTCATTCACTCTCACTCATTCTTCATCTCGTCACTCATTCTGTCCTCTCCCGCTCACTCATTCACTCTCACGCTCACTCATTCACGCTCACTCATTTACTCTCGCTCATTCACTCTCCCGCTCACTCATTCACTCTCCCGCACACTCATTCACTCTCACTCATTCTGTCTCTCCCGCTCACTCATTCACTCTCCCGCTCACTCATTCACTCTCACTTATTCACTCTCACGCTCACTCATTCACTCTCACGCTCACTCATTCACTGTCCCGTTCACTCATTCACTCTGCGCTCACTCATTCACTCTCACTCATTTACTCTCATGCTCACTCATTCACTCTCCCGCTCACTCATTCACTCTCCCTTTCACTCATTCACTCTCCCGCTCACTCATTCAACTCTCCCGCTCACTCATTCACTCTCACTCATTCTGTCTCTCCCGCTCACTCATTCACTCTCTCACGCTCAATCATTCACTCTCACGCTCACTCATTCACTCTCACTTATTCCCTCTCACGCTCAAATCAATCAATCTCTCGCTCACTTCATTCACTCTCACGCTCACATCATTCACTCTCACGCATTTACTCTCACGTTCACTCATTCACTCTCGCGCTCACTCAATCACTCTCACTCATTCACTCTAACTCATTCTGTCTCTCAGTCACACTCACTCACTCTCTCACTCAAACTACAGTAATGAACATAAGTTTATATTATACATGATAAAATCAACTGGTATTTAACTGATAATATGACAGATGAGAATACACAAACATATGGATTCGCGTGTTACATAACATGCGTGTTACATGACATGCATCTGCTCAGCTCTCTCTCTCTCTCTCTCTCTCTCTCTCTCTCTCTCTCTCTCTCTCTCTCTCTCTCTCTCTCTCTCTGTGTATTCTTTCATATACACACACTCACACGCATGCGCGCGCTCACACACACACACTAACACAACAACTCTCCCACTGTCTCACTCCCTCACACACAATCCTTCATGCACACACACACACTCTCTCAATCACACTCTCTCACACATACACATGAACGCATGCACGCACGCATACACTCCCTCACTCACTCTCACACATACACGTACGAATGCATGCACTGACACATTCCCCCACCATTTCTCGCTCAATCACTCTCTCCACACACACGCATGCACGTGCGCACACACACATTCACTCTCTCTCTCTCTCTCTCTCTCTCTCTCTCTCTCTCTCTCTCTCTCACACACACACACACACACAACACGCACACACATATATAGTGAACAATTATAATGAACAATTATAATGAACAATTATAATGAACAATTAGAAACAATGCATATTACGCATGGTACATTCACATAGGAAAAAAAACATTGTCAAATGAAAGTTGTAAACATAAACAGTGTATATTGCAATGTTGTGAGACACATCCCCCATCCACCCTCACACCCCGCAGCTCCCACACATCCCTCAGCCACCCACACATCCCCCACCCACCACACCCCACCCACCCACACGTACCTCGACGCACTCACACAGACTCAGGCAAACATACATGCCGCCACCCAACCACCGATCCCCCACCCACACACATTTCCCCACCCACACATACATCCCCCATCCATCAGATAACCGACACGCACACACCCACCCACATATTCTCCACCACCCACCCACACACCCGCAACCACCCAGCAAAACGGGTAGCACATCTAGCAGCACTGGTGGAAGCGTGTGCGAGCCAGTGAGCAGCACCTCTGGCAGCAATGGGTGAAGCAAGCGTCAGTTAACATATGTAACTGTTTGTTGGAAACCCATCACATCCGATGTGTATTGAAAATATAGCACTTGTTACGGTGATGATGATGATGATGATGATGATGATGATGATGATGAAGATGATGATGATGATGATGATAGGTATAATGCATACTTGTATATGTTTCTTTACTCTGACCTTCACTAGTATTAATACAATCCAACGCATTATGCAATAAGCATTCCGTGTATATAAACGACGATTCTGTGTATGGCAATCTTGTATACTTGATCGATGTCCAAGCTGTTGTCTGTGTTCTGTTCTATGGCGCAGGCAGTTCTAGGAGTTCAGTGTATTGTTGATTCCATGTTTTATAATTATCGAAACAGCGTGAGACAATTATACTCTCGGAAATACGTGTCAGTTGCTCAAGTTTCAAAACCACTGATGTGGAGACAGAATAACTCCAGAACTAGACTTGTACCACGAGCCAAAAGTTGACGGGACGATGTCCTGTACGTGGTACAGTCTGCTAGGACTGGGGTACAGATTGTTTGACCACTGTCCTGTATGTGGTACAGTCGAGAAATGCTGTTTGCTGATGATTGCGCTCTATATGCCAACTCAGAGGCAGACATGCAACATAATGTTTCAGCTTTCTCACATGACTGTGCCAACTTTGGGCTCAATATCAACTTGGAGAAGACTGTAGTTATGTACCAGCCAGCTCCAGGGAATAATCACGCAGTGCCGAATATCAAAGTGAATGATCATAGACTAAGTGTTGTGGACAAATTCACCTATCTTGGCAGCACTGTGTCACAAGCTGCCACATTTGATGACGAAGTGATTGCAAGAATCTCCATGGCTATCACGGCCTTTGGCAGACTATAAAAGAATGTATGGGACAGAAATGGAATAAGCCTGCAAACAAAGCTAAAAGTCTATAAAGCAGTTATATTATCCACAATGCTATATGCTTGTGAAACATGGACTGTTTGTCAGCGACACGCTAGGAAATTAAACCACTTCCACACAGTATACCTCGGGAAGCTATTGAAGATTAAATGGCAAGGCAAGGTCCCAGACACTGAAGTCCTAGAAAGAGCGTCCATGCCCAGTATCCACACTCTACTAATGAAAAAAAAAAAATCAAATTCGTGGGGTTTTTCTTTGGCCCCTTAAAACTCGGG
>JACEFZ010007114.1:0-35519 GCA_014155875.1 Cepaea nemoralis
GTGGGGGGTGGGGGGGTTTTTGGGGGGGGTGATGTATGGATAGGTGGGAGATGGGCTTCATACCCTGGTAATTAGCCTTGTTTTTTTTTTACAACATTCATTTCACAATGTTTATTTTTTTTCCTATGCAAATGTATAATGCTCTTGATGAACGAAAGACGAGTGATTGGAAGGGCCGAATGTAAGACGGGCCTGGCGCCCAATTTGTGACCCTAATAAAGTTGATTTGATTTGATTTTATTTGTATGTGATCAACTTAGTGTTGCGTATATGATCCACTTAGTGTTGCTGTAATGTGATCCACTTAGTGTTGCTGTATGTGATCCACTTAGTGTTGCCGTATGTGATCCACTTAGTGTTGACTGTATGTGATCCACTTAGTGTTACGTATATGATCCACTTAGTGTTGCTGTATATGATCCACTTAGTGTTGCCGTATATGATCCACTTAGTGTTGCTGTATATGATACACTTAGTGTTGCTGTATGTGATCACTTAGTGTTTGCCGTATATGATCCACTTAGTGTTGCTGTATATGATCCACGTAGTGTTGCCGTATAGTGATCCACTTAGTGTTGCCGTATAGTGATCCACTTAGTGTTGCCGTATAGTGATCCACTTAGTGTTGCCTGTATGTGATCCACTTAGTGTTGCTGTATGTGATCCACTTAGTGTTGACTGTATGTGATCCACTTAGTGTTGCCGTATGTGATCCACTTAGTGTTGCTGTATGTGATCCACCTTAGTGTTGCTGTATGTGATCCACTTAGTGTTGCTGTATGTGATCCACTTATTTTGCTGTATGTGATCACTTAGTGTTGCTGTATGTGATCCACTTAGTATTGCTGTATGATGATCCACTTAGTATTGCTGTATGTGATCCACTTAGTAGTTGCTGTATGTGATCACTTAGGTTTGCTGTATGTGATCCGACTTATGTTGCCGTATGTGATCCACTTAGTGTTGCTGTATGTGATTCACTTAGTGTTGCTGTATATGATTCACTTAGTGTTGCTGTATGTGATCCACTTAGTGTTGCTGTATGTGATCCACTTAGTATTGCTGTATTGATCCACTTAGTGTTGCCGTATGATGATACACTTAGTGTTGCCGTATGTGATCCACTTAGTGTTGCTGTATGTGATCCACTTAGTGTTGCCGGATATGGATCCACTTAGTGTTGCCTGTATATGATCCACTTAGTGTTGCTGTATTGATCCACTTAGTGTTGCTGTATGTGATCCACTTAGTGTTGCCGTATGTGATCACTTAGTGTTGCTGTATGTGATCCACTTAGTGTTGCTGTATGTGATCCACTTAGTGTTGCCGTATAGTGATTCCACTTAGTGTTGCTGTATGTGATCCACTTAGTGTTGCGTATATGATCCACTTAGTGTTGCTGTATAGTGATCCACTTAGTGTTGCTGTATGTGATCCACTTAGTGTTGCTGTATAGTGATCCACTTAGTGTTGCCTGTATAGTGATCCACTTAGTGGTTGCCGTATAGTGATTCCACTTAGTGTTGCTGTATAGTGATCCACTTAGTGTTGCCGTATATGATCCACTTAGTGTTGCCGTATGTGATCCACTTAGTGTTGCTGTATGTGATTCACTTAGTGTTGCTGTATATGATCCACTTAGTGTTGCCGTATATGATCCACTTAGTGTTGCTGTATGTGATCCACTTAGTGTTGCTGTATGTGATCCACTTAGTGTTGCGTATGTGATCCACTTAGTGTTGCTGTATATGATTCACTTAGTGTTGCTGTATGTGATCCACTTAGTGTTGCCTGTATGTGATCCACTTAGTGTTGCCGTATGTGATCCACTTAGTGTTGCTGTATGTGATCCACTTAGTGTTGCCGTATGTGATTCACTTAGTGTTGCTGTATATGATCCACTTAGTGTTGCCGTATGTGATCCACTTAGTGTTGCTGTATATGATCCACTTAGTGTTGCTGTATGTGATCCACTTAGTGTTGCCGTATGTGATCCACTTAGTGTTGCCGTATAGTGATCCACTTAGTGTTGCTGTATTGATCCACTTAGTGTTGCCGGTATATGATCCACTTAGTGTTGCCGTATATGTATCCACTTAGTGTTGCCGTATAGTGATCCACTTAGTGTTGCCTGTATATGATCCACTTAGTGTTGCCGTATTGATCCACGTAGTGTTGCCGTATGTGATCACTTAGTGTTGCTGTATGTGATCCACTTAGTGTTTGCCTGTATGTGATCCACTTAGTGTTGCCTGTATGTGATCCACTTAGTGTTGCTGTATGTGATCCACTTAGTGTTGCCGTATGTGATCCACTTAGTGTTGCGTATATGATCCACTTAGTGTTGCCTGTATGTGATCCACTTAGTGTTGCTGTATAGTGATTCCACTTAGTGTTGCTAGTATGTGATCCACTTAGTGTTGCCTGTATTGATGCACTTAGTGTTGCTGTATGGATCCACTTAGTGTTGCTGTATAGTGATCCACTTAGTGTTGCTGTATGTGATCCACTAGTGTTGCTGTATGTGATCCACTTAGTGTTGCTCGTATAGTGATCACCTTAGTGATTGCCGTATGTGATCCACGTTAGTGTTGCGTATGTGATCCACTTAGTGTTGCTGTATGTGATCCACTTAGTGTTGCCGTATGTGATCCACTTAGTGTTGCCGTATATGATCCACTTAGTGTTGCTGTATGTGATCCACTTAGTGTTGCCGTATGTGATCCACTTAGTGTTGCCGTATGTGATCCACTTAGTGTTGCTGTATGTGATCCACTTAGTGTTGCCGTATGTGATCCACTTAGTGTTGCTGTATGTGATCCACTTAGTGTTGCCGTATATGATACACTTAGTGTTGCTGTATGTGATCCACTTAGTGTTGCCGTATGTGATCCACTTAGTGTTGCTGTATATGATCCACTTAGTGTTGCTGTATGTGATCCACTTAGTGTTGCTGTATGTGATCCCAGAGGGTTACTGTGTGTGATTCACCAATGTTTATGTATGTGATTCCAAAGAGTGACGTCAAAAAAAATTGGGTGAAACTATGACTAGTTCTCAATACAGTGTCATTGTACCCAAAAATGAATACCGCAAATAAAATCAACACACGTTGCTCTCAAGGGATTATTGTTTCTTCACCGCAGCGCCCGCCCTCACACAACTGTGCATGCAGTGGATACACTCAAAGTTAGTTTTCAAAATTTTTCACGGAATTTGCAGTCAACACCAGCATTTTTGCTGTTGTGATCATTTGACAAGTTTTCGTCAGTAGTTTGCCATTGTTTTTTTAAACGACCGGCACCCAATAATTTCGTAACAACGCTAACGCAAGGCGGTCTGCTGCCAAAACGCGCGCAGCTGTCTTGCGAACGCAGGTATGTGGGATCACGAACTCCGTCCCTAAACCCCTTCACCACGGAGCCGGCAGTCGATATACTACGCGCTCTGAAATTGAGGTCCTGGAACATCCAGCCTGCAGCTGGACCCAACCCGGCGGGAAATTTTTCTTGTTTGGTCCCGGAACATCCAGCCTGCAGCTGGACCCAACACCGTCGGAAATTTTTCTTGTTCGGTCCTGGAACATCCAGCCCGCAGACGGACCTAGCGCCGTCGGACTTTCTCTTGTTCGGTCCTGGAACATCCAGCCTGCAGCTGGACCTAACACCGTCGGAATTTCTCTTGTTCGGTCCTGGAACATCCAGCCTGCAGCTGGCCCTAACACCGTCGGAATTTCTCTTGTTCGGTCCTGGAACATCCAGCCTGCAGCTGGACCTAACACCGTCGGATTTCTCTTGTTCGGTCCGGGAAAACATCCAGCCTGCAGACCGGACCTAGCGCCGTCGGACTTTCTCTTGTTCGGTCCGGGAAACACCCAGCCTGCAGCTGGACCTAACACCGTCGGAATTTCTCTTGTTCGGTCCTGGAACATCCACCCTGCAGCTGGACCTAACACCGTCGGAATTTCTCTTGTTCGGTCCTGGAACATCCAGCCTGCAGCGGGGACCTAGCGCCGTCGGAATTTCTTTTGTTCGGTCCTGGAACATCCAGCCTGCAGCTGGACCTAACACCGTGGGAATTTCTCTTGTTCTGTCTTGGAACATCCAGCCTGCAGCTGGACCTAACACCGTCGGAATTTCTCTTGTTCGGTCCTGGAACATCCAGCCTGGAGACCGGACCTAGCGCCGTCGGACTTTCTCTTGTTCTGCCCCTTTGAAATGTGCGGGGCCAGAGGATACCAGATGACAACTACGTAATGGAGGTGATGTAACATTGGTTTAAGGCCACACTCAAAAAACTGTATCCAAGAAGGCATCAGCGAGCAAGTGATATGTTATCGTCATGATATGTTATCATGGTGGTTGTCATCAACCGATGTCACAGGCATTCCGGGATAACTTCTCTCGCACCACACAAAAAGACTTGTTAGTCGTACGAGAGGAATTGATTACACATTTTATTGCCACTGGCTCTTTGCATCACATCAATGTACAACAAACAGTCGCTAACAAATCACACAAGAATAAAAGCACAGAATTGCCTATCACTAGTCGTTTCCTAACCCTATTGCTAATCTATCTACTCGGCTAACGAATAAGCATCGACGCTAAGCGATGCGTTCCCTACGAAGTCTGTGTCCCGTCTGATCATTCCTCCGTGCTGTTACACAGTACGCGGAAGGTTTGGGGGCGCACTACGGCTTTTGCGTGCGGCCTCATTCAGCACGCTAGAGTAGGGGCCTCTTTTGAGTTTCGTTTAGTTCTCCGTTCTATCACGTTGGCGTGATTATGCCGTGACCAGAGTGCTTACTCTCGGGTTGCACCTCCGTGCCCATGAGAGAACTATTTAATTTCCCCCTTCTTATTTATCCTACACCTACCCTGCCCATGAAGGGGCACGGGGATTCCCTTATTCTACTTGAAGTAGCCCACTCTTTCAGGGTGGTTTTCATTCCTATATAACTGAGATAACTGAGTTTTTGACAGTGGTGTTTCCGTTTTTATGTTTTATCGTTAAAATGTTTTATCGTTGTGATGTTTCATCAGATATCTAGGTACAAGTATAAATCAGATGTAAGATGCATCATGAGATAAAAAACAGAATAGGACAAGCAAAATCTGCATTCTATCAAATGAAGAAGTTTTTTGCAATGGGTTTTTGGTCCTTGAAATTTACAACAGAACATTTTAACATACGACTGCCAATCCTAGAAAATTAGTAACAGGAAAACAATTCCTGGACCCCTTTGGGACGTGGTTTTATAGAAAATGTGAACTTTGGACACCACAATGAGCAATCAGGACGTTCTAAGAAAAGTTGAATCCCAAGACAATTATCAAAAACATAAAAAAGGGCAGTCATAATTTTTGTTTTGTTTCCAATTAATAAAAAGAAAAAAATTGGAATACGTGTGACAACTGAACAGATCTGGGGAAAGAGAGAAATAGGAAGACAGCGTGAGAAGATTCTTCATTCTTTATCATGGCACGGAAGGGAGTCAACACAAGAACTGTCCATGCCGCCAAGATGGAGAGGGTGTTCCCACGCCACTGGCCCGACACTGGGTGATGATGATGCTGTTTTATCGTTGTGATGTTTAGTGTTGTGATTTTTTTTTGTTGTGTTTGTTTGGGTCGAGTTTCTTTGTTGAAGTTTATTTGTTTGATAAACTGCGATTGTGTTGTTTTTGGGTTGTTGTTGTTTTTGGGTTGTTGTTTTTTTGTTGTTGTTGTTGTTGTTGATTCTAATATTGTTGTTAAGTTAGTACAACTGGGCTGCTGACGACATTTGCGGACATGACGTGGACATGACTGTGGACGTGAACATGACTGTGGACGTAAAACATGACTGGGAGTGGACACGACTATGGGCGTGGCTGTGGGCGTGGACATGACTGGGGATGTGGACAGACTGTGGTTTTTGGACATGACTGTGGACATGGCGGGGAAACTACTGTGGACGTGGACATGACTGTGAACGTGAACATAAATTTTGGACGTGACATGACTGGGGCGGGACATGACTGTGGATGTGGACATGATGTGGATGGGGGCCCAGACTGTGGAGTAAATGACTGTGGACGTGAACTGACTGTGGGCGTGGACATGATGTGGGCGTGGCTGTGGACGGGGACATGACTGAAAATGTGGAGGGGGACTGTGGATGTGGACATGATGTGGTTGGACATGACTGTGGACGGGGACAGGGAATGTGGATGTGGACATGACTGGGGGGGGGGACTACGTGGCGTGGCTGTGGGCGGGACATGACTGTGGACGTGAACATGATGGGGGGGGGCTGTGGGCGGGGACATGACTGTGGATGTGGGACATGACTGTGGACGTGGACATGACTGTGGATGTGGACATGACTGGGGGGTTTGGGACATGCTGTGGACGGGGAAACATGACTGTGGTTTAAGACTGTGGGCGTGGACATGCTGTGGACGGGGAACTTAAACGTGGATTTTGGGACATAAATGGGGGTGGTATGACTGTGGTGTGGCCCTGACTGGGGATGGGACAATGTGGACGGGGGCATGGCTGTGGCCCTGGCTGTGGGCTGGCTGTGGGCGTGGCCATGACGGGGGCGTGGGACTTACTTTGGCGGGGGACATGACTGTGGGCAGGGTTTGGGCCCATCACTGTGGCTTTGAGCCCTCGATTGCTGTATTGTTTCCACCAGTATTGCTGTATGTGATCTACTCAGTGTTTTCCGTAATTTATTCCCTTTGTATTTCTTAATTTTCCCTTATGTTGGGATAATTCATTTACTGTATAATTGTTCAGTATAATGTTCTTATAAATTTTTTAACTATAAATTGTTTTATTAAAATTTTGTGTGCGGGGGGGACGAGAGAAAAGAGGGAAAAAGAGAGAGAGAAGAGAGAAAAGAGGAGAGAGGGGGAAAAGAGAGGAGAGGAGGAGGAGAGAGAAAGGGGGTGTCAGGGGAGAAAGGGGGGGGAAATGAATGCGGGTGTCCACGGGGCATGCTTTGTGTGGAGAGAGTTTATTGGCAGGAAAAGGGGGGGGAAAGTGTCAGTGCTTTCATTGTAAGGGGTATGTGTGAGAGTGAGTGAGGGAGTTTAAGCGTGGTGCAACGTTCATGTGATGGTATGTTGAGAGGGTGTGATTTAGAGAGTGATTTTGTGTGAAGGAGGGGGTGTTAGAGAGTGAGGGGTGGGAGATTTATGTGTTAGGGTGTGTGGTTTTGTGTGAGCGGGGCGCATGCGTGTGAGTGTGGGGTAATATGAAAAAAATACAGAAGAGAGGAGAGAAAAGAGAGAGAGTAGAGGAGAGAGAGGAGAGGATGATGTAAGGGGAGAGAGGGAAGAGGTGGGGGGAAAAGACATGTCTGTAACACGCATGTTATGTAACACGCAATCCCTATTTTTTGTGTATTCTCATCTGTCTATTATCAGGGTTAAAAACCATTTTTTTATCATGCATAAAAGAAAAATCATGTTCATGACTATATTTGAGTGGTGAGTCAGTGAGTGTGAATGAGAGACAGAACGAGTGAGCGTGAGAGTGAATGAGTGAGCGGGAGAGTGAATGAGTGAGCGGGAGAGTGAATGAGTGAACGGGAAAGTGAATGAGTTAGCGGGAGAGTGAATGAGTGAGCGTGAGAGTGAATGAGCGGGAGAGTGAATGCGTGAGAGTGAATGAATGAGCGGAAGAGTGAATGTGTGAGCGTGAGAGTGAATGTGTGTGTGTGTGAGAGAGAGAGAGAGAGAGAGAGAGAGAGAGAGAGAGAGAGAGAGAGATGAGAGAGAGAGAGAGAGAGAGAGAGCATCACTATTTTTACGTCACATACATTTTATGTACACATTTTTCTCCATGTTTAACATTTTTATGAGACTGCTCATGACAAGTGTCAGTGTATGTGTGTGAGTAAAGTGTGGGAGTTTGTTCATACTAGTTTCAATACTAACGTGAGACATTTTGTATGTGTCTAGATGTGAGGAAGTGTGAGTGTATGTGGAGGATGTGTGTGAGTGTGGGGATATGTTGTGGGTGGGGGGGGGGTGTGGGTGGGGGTATGCATTTGGAGGGTTGGGGTGTGTGGGTTTTGGTGGGTAGTGGTATTTGTGGGTGTTGGTGGGATGTGTGGATGGATGTGTGGGGGTGAAAGTACGGGTGTTGGAATGGAGTGTGGGGGATGTGTGTATGGGTGGAGGATATGTGTATGGGACGGATGCAGGAGATGTGTGTTTATGTGGGTGGAGATGTGTGGATGGTTTGAGGAAGTATGTGTGGATGGCGGGGTTGTTGTGGGTAGGGGATTGTGTTGGGTGGATTTGGGATGGAAGGGCGGATGGGGAGAAGTGTATGGTGTGTGGGTTTGAGATATGTGTGCGGTGTGTTGGTGGGGGATGTGTGAATGATGTGTGGGTGGAGGGTGTTTGTGGTGGTATGGGTGGAGGATAGTGTGTGGTGTAGGGGATGTGTGTGATGGGTGTGGGGAATGTGCGTATGGGTGGGGTATATGTGTGGGTGAGCAGGGGATTGTGGTGGTTGGGGAAGTATGTGGGGAGTGTGTGTGGGAGATGTGTGTATGTGGATGGGGAATGTGTGGGTGGGGGTGTGTGAGTGGCTTAGGGATGTGTAGGTGGGTGAGGGAGTTGTATGTGTCGGGGTGGGATGTGTGAGTGGGTGGAGGATGTGTGTGGGGGTAGGGGTATTGTGATCGAGAGATGTTTGGTTGGGAGTGGGTTGGTGGGGGTGTGTGGGTGCGTAGTGGAGGATGTGTGAGTGAGTGTGTGTTGGTGGACGGGTAGGGAATGCGTGTGTGGGTTGGGGAGAGGTGTGTGGTGTGTTGGTTGGTGATATTGTGTGGGTGAGGTATGTGTGTGTGGGTGGGGATTTTTGTGGTGTGTGAGTGGGGGTATGTGGGGTGGATAGGTAAGGGTATCTGTGTGGGTGTGGGTGGGATTATTTTGTGGTATCTGGGTGGGGGATATGTGTGTGGTGTGTAAGTGGGGATGTGTTGGTGAGGGATATGTGTGTGTGTGGGTGCGTGGGTTGGGAATAGTGCGTGGTAGGAGGTGTATGTGATGTGCGGGTGGGGGATTGTGTGGTGGGGATTAGGTTAAGGCATGTGTGGGTGGGTGGAAGTTTTATGTGTTGGTTGTGGTGTGTGTGTGAGTGGATTGGGGATGTATTGGTGGTTTGGGAGATGTTTGTTGTGTGGGGGGGGGGGGGGGTAGGGACATGTCAGTTGGTGGGGATGTGTTGTGTATGGTTTGGGGATGTGTGAGTGGATGTGCGATGTGTGGGTTGGTGGGGGATTGTGTGTGTGGGTGGGGAATATGTTGTCGATGGAGATGTGGCTGGGGAGAAGGGTGGTTTGAGGTGTGGGTGGGGAGAGGATGTGTGGGGTAGAATGTGGATGGGCGTGGGATGTGTGGGTTGGTGGGGGAATGTTTGTGGGTGGCGAGTGTGTTTTTGGTTGGGGGATCAGGTGATGGCAGTGTGTGTGGGTGGGGGATGTGCGGGAGGGGATGGGTCGGTTGGTGGATATGTATGTGTCCCTTGTGTGCGTGTGTGTCGGTAGGTGAGGGTGTGTATGTGTCCCTTGGTGCGCATGTGTGTGGGTAGGTGGGGGTGTTGTGTGGGTGGGGTGATGTATGGATAGGTGGGAGATGGGCTTCATACCATGGTAATTAGCCTTGTTTATGTTTACAACATTCATTTCACAATGTTTATTTTTCTTCCTATGCAAATGTATAATGCTCTTGATGAACGAAAGACGAGTGATTGGAAGGGCCGAATGTAAGACGGGCCTGCGCGCCCAATTTGTGACCCTAATAAAGTTGATTTGATTTGATTTGATTTGTATGTGATCAACTTAGTGTTGCTGTATGTGATCCACTTAGTGTTGCCGTATATGATCCACTTAGTGTTGCCGTATATGATCCACTTAGTGTTGCAGTATATGATCCACTTAGTGTTGCCGTATATGATCCACTTAGTGTTGCCGTATATGATCCACTTAGTGTTGCCGTATATGATCCACTTAGTGTTGCCGTATATGATCCACTTAGTGTTGCCGTATATGATCCACTTAGTGTTGCCGTATATGATCCACTTAGTGTTGCCGTATATGATCCACTAAGTGTTGCCGTATATGATCCACGTTATGTTGCCGTATATGATCCACTTAGTGTTGCCGTATATGATCCACTTAGGGTTGCCGTATATGATCCACTTAGTGTTGCCGTATGTGATCCACTTAGTGTTGCTGTATGTGATCCACTTAATGTTGACGTATATGATCCACTTAGTGTTGCTGTATGGGATCCACTTAGTATTGCTGTATGTGATCCACTCAGTATTGCTGTATGTGATCCACTCAGTATTGCTGTATGTGATCCACTCAGTTTTGCTGTATGTGATCTACTCAGTGTTGCTGTATATGATCCACTTAGTATTGCTGTATGTGATCCACTTAGTATTGCTGTATGTGATCCACTCAGTATTGCTGTATGTGATCCACTCAGTATTGCTGTATGTGATCCACTCAGTATTGCTGTATGTGATCCACTCAGTATTGCTGTATGTGATCCACTCAGTATTGCTGTATATGATCCACTTAGTATTGCTGTATGTGATCCACTCAGTATTGCTGTATGTGATCCACTCAGAATTGCTGTATGTGATCTACTCAGTGTTGCCGTATATGATTCACTTAGTATTGCTGTATATGATCCACTTAGTGTTGCTGTATGTGATCAACTTAGTGTTGCTGTATGTGATCCACTTAGTGTTGCCGTATATGATCCACTTAGTGTTGCGGTACATGATCCACTTAGTGTTGCCGTACATGATCCACTTAGTGTTGCCGTATATGATCCACTTAGTGTTACCGTATATGACCCACTTAGTGTTGCCGTATATGATCCACTTAGTGTTGCCGTATATGATCCACTTAGTGTTGCCGTATATGATCCACTTAGTGTTGCCGTATATGATCCACTTAGTGTTGCCGTATATGATCCACTTAGTGTTGCCGTATATGATCCACTAAGTGTTTTCGTATATGATCCACTTAGTGTTGCCGTATATGATCCACTTAGGGTTGCCGTATATGATCCACTTAGTGTTGCCGTATATGATCCACTTAGTGTTGCCGTATGTGATCCCTTAGTGTTGCTGTATGTGATCCACTTAATGTTGACGTATATGATCCACTTAGTGTTGCTGTATGTGATCCACTTAATGTTGACGTATATGATCCACTTAGTGTTGCTGTATGTGATCCACTTAGTGTTGCTGTATGTGATCCACTTAATGTTTACGTATATGATCCACTTAGTGTTGCTGTATATGATCCACTTAGTGTTGCTGTATGTGATGCACTTAGTGTTGCTGTATGTGATCCACTTAGTGTTGCTGTATGTGATCCAATTAGTGTTGCTGTATGTGATCTACTTAGAGTTGCCGTATATGATCCACTTAGTGTTGCCGTATATGATCCACTTAGTGTTGCCGTATGTGATCCACTTAGTGTTGCTGTATATGATCCACTTAGTGGTGTTGTATATGATCCACTTAGTGTTGCCGTATGTGATCCACTTAGTGTTGCTGTATATGATCCACTTAGTGTTGCTGTACATGATCCACTTAGTGGTGCTGTATATGATCCACTTAGTGTTGCCGTATATGATCCACTTAGTATTGCCGTATATGATCCACTTAGTGTTGCCGTATATGATCCACTTAGTGTTGCCGTATGTGATCCACTTAGTGTTGCCGTATATGATCCACTTAGTGTTGCTGCATGTGATCCACTTAGTGTTGCCGTATGTGATCCACTTATTGTTGCTGTATGTGATCCACTTAGTGTTGCCGTAAGTGATCCACTTAGTGTTGCTGTATGTGATCCACTTAGTATTGCGGTATGTGATCCACTTAGTGTTGCCGTATATGATCCACTTAGTGTTGCTGTATATGATTCACTTAGTGTTGCTGTATATGATCCACTTAGTGTTGCCGTATATGATCCACTTAGTGTTGCTGTATATGATCCACTTAGTGTTGCTGTATATTATCCACTTAGTGTTGCTGTATATGATCCACTTAGTGTTGCTGTATATGATCCACTTAGTGTTGCTGTATATGATCCACTTATTGATGCGGTATATGATCCACTTAGTGTTGCGGTATATGATCCACTTAGTGTTGCTGTATATGATCCACTTAGTGTTGCTGTATATGATCCACTTAGTGTTGCTGTATATGATCCACTTAGTGTTGCTGTATGTGATCCACTTAGTGTTACCGTAAATGATCCACTTAGTGTTACCGTAAATGATCCACTTAGTGTTGCTGTATGTGATCCACTTAGTGTTGCCGTATATGATCCACTTAGTGTTGCTGTATGTGATCCACTTAGTGTTACCGTAAATGATCCACTTAGTGTTACCGTATATGATCCACTTAGTGTTGCTGTATGTGATCCACTTAGTGTTGCCGTATATGATTCACTTAGTGTTGCTGTATATGATTCACTTAGTGTTGCTGTATGTGATCCACAGATGGTTACTGTGTGTGATTCACCAATGATTATGTATGTGATTCACTAAGAGTGACTGTCAAGAAAATTGGTGAAACTATGACTAGTTCTCAATACAGTGTCATTGTGACCAAACTGAATACCGCAAATAAAATCAACACACGTTGCTCTCAATGGGATTATTGTTGCTTCACCGCAGCGCCCGCCCTCACACAACTGTGCATGCAGTGGATACACTCAAAGTTAGTTGCATATTGTTCACAGGAATTTGCAGTCAACACCAGCATTTTTGCTGTTGTGATCATTTGACAAGTTTACGTTCAGTAGTTTGCCATTGTTTTCTAAACGACCGGCACCCATATAATTTCGTAACAACGCTAACGCAAGGCGGTCTGCTGCCAAATCGCGCGCAGCTGTCTTGCGAACGCAGGTATGTGGGATCACGAACTCCGTCCGTAACCTCTTCACCACGGAGCCGGCAGTCGATATACTACGCGCTCTGAAATGTGAGGTCCTGGAACATCCAGCCTGCAGCTGGACCTAACACCGTCGGAATTTCTCTTGTTCGGTCCTGGAACATCCAGCCTGCAGCTGGACCTAACACCGTCGGAATTTCTCTTGTTCGGTCCTGGAACATCCAGCCTGCAGACCGGACCTAGCGCCGTCGGACTTTCTCTTGTTCGGTCCTGGAACATCCAGCCTGCAGCTGGACCTAACACCGTCGGAATTTCTCTTGTTCGGTCCTGGAACATCCAGCCTGCAGCTGGACCTAACACCGTCGGAATTTCTCTTGTTCGGTCCTGGAACATCCAGCCTGCAGCTGGACCTAACACCGTCGGAATTTCTCTTGTTCGGTCCTGGAACATCCAGCCTGCAGACCGGACCTAGCGCCGTCGGACTTTCTCTTGTTCGGTCCTGGAACATCCAGCCTGCAGCTGGACCTAACACCGTCGGAATTTCTCTTGTTCGGTCCTGGAACATCCAGCCTGCAGCTGGACCTAACACCGTCGGAATTTCTCTTGTTCGGTCCTGGAACATCCAGCCTGCAGCTGGACCTAGCGCCGTCGGAATTTCTCTTGTTCGGTCCTGGAACATCCAGCCTGCAGCTGGACCTAACACCGTGGGAATTTCTCTTGTTCTGTCTTGGAACATCCAGCCTGCAGCTGGACCTAACACCGTCGGAATTTCTCTTGTTCGGTCCTGGAACATCCAGCCTGGAGACCGGACCTAGCGCCGTCGGACTTTCTCTTGTTCTGTCCCTTGAAATGTGCGGGGCCAGAGGATACCAGATGACAACTACGTAATGGAGGTGATGTAACATTGGTTTAAGGCCACACTCAAAAACTGTATCCAAGAAGGCATCAGCGAGCAAGTGATATGTTATCGTCATGATATGTTATCATGGTGGTTGTCATCAACCGATGTCACAGGCATTCCGGGATAACTTCTCTCGCACCACACAAAAAGACTTGTTAGTCGTACGAGAGGAATTGATTACACATTTTATTGCCACTGGCTCTTTGCATCACATCAATGTACAACAAACAGTCGCTAACAAATCACACAAGAATAAATGCACAGAATTGCCTATCACTAGTCGTTTCCTAACCCTATTGCTAATCTATCTACTCGGCTAACGAATAAGCATCGACGCTAAGCGATGCGTTCCCTACGAAGTCTGTGTCCCGTCTGATCATTCCTCCCGTGCTGTTTACACAGTACGCGGAAGGACTTGGGGCGCACTACGGCTTTTGCGTGCGGCCTCATTCAGCACGCTAGAGTAGTGGCCTCTCTTGAGTTTCAGTTTAGTTCTCCGTGTCTATCACGTTGGCGTGATTATGCCGTGACCAGAGTGCTTACTCTCTGGTTGACACCTCCGTGTCCCATGAGAGAACTATTTAATAGTTCCCCTTCTTATTTATTCCCTACACCTACCCTGCCCTCATGAAGGGGCACTGGATTACCTCTATTCTACTTGAAGTAGACCACTCTTTCAGGGTGGTCTTCATTCCTATATAACTGAGATAACTGAGTCTTTGACAGTGGTGTTTCATCGTTGTTATGTTTTATCGTTGAAATGTTTTATCGTTGTGATGTTTCATCAGATATCTAGGTACAAGTATAAATCAGATGTAAGATGCATCACTGAGATAAAGAACAGAATAGGACAAGCAAAATCTGCATTCTATCAAATGAAGAATGTTTATTGCAATAGGTTTTGGTCCTTGAAAGTTACAACAGAACCACTTTTAACATACGACTGCCAATCCTAGACAATTAGTAAACAGGCAAACAAATTCCTGGACGCCTTGGAGACGTGGTTTTATAGAAGAATGCTGAACATTGGACAGCCACAATGAGCAATCAGGACGTTCTAAGTAAAGTTGAATACCAAAGACAACTTATCATAAACATCAAAAAGAGGCAGTCATAATTTTTGTTTTGTTTCCAATTAATAAAAAGACAAAAATTGGAATACGTTGTGACAACTGAACAGATCTGCGGAAAGAGAGAAATAGGAAGACAGCGTGAGAAGATTCTTGACATTCTTTATCATGGCACGGAAGGGAGTCAACACAAGAACTGATCCATGCCGCCAGAGATGGAGAGGCATGATTACCCACGCCAGCTGGCAAGACACTGGGTGATGATGATGCTGTTTCATCGTTGTGATGTTTTAGTGTTGTGATGTTTTATTGTTGTGATGTTTCGGTCGAGTTTCTTTGTTGAAGTTTACTTGTTGATAAAGCTGCGATTGTTGTTGTTGTTGTTGTTGTTGTTGTTGTTGTTGTTGTTGTTGTTGTTGTTGTTGTTGTTGATTCTAATATTGTTGTCTAGATGTTAGTACAACTGGGCTGCTGACGACATGACTGCGGACATGGACGTGGACATGACTGTGGACGTGAACATGACTGTGGACGTAGACATGACTGTGGATGTGGACACGACTATGGGCGTGGCTGTGGGCGTGGACATGACTGTGGATGTGGACATGACTGTGGATGTGGACATGACTGTGGACATGGACGTGGACATGACTGTGGACGTGGACATGACTGTGAACGTGAACATGACTGTGGACGTGGACATGACTGTGGGCGTGGACATGACTGTGGATGTGGACATGACTGTGGATGTGGACATGACTGTGGACGTGGACATGACTGTGGACGTGAACATGACTGTGGGCGTGGACATGACTGTGGGCGTGGCTGTGGACGTGGACATGACTGTAAATGTGGACATGACTGTGGATGTGGACATGACTGTGGATGTGGACATGACTGTGGACGTGGACATGACTGTGGATGTGGACATGACTGTGGACGTGGACATGACTGTGGGCGTGGCTGTGGGCGTGGACATGACTGTGGACGTGAACATGACTGTGGGCGTGGCTGTGGGCGTGGACATGACTGTGGATGTGGACATGACTGTGGACGTGGACATGACTGTGGATGTGGACATGACTGTGGATGTGGACATGACTGTGGACGTGGACATGACTGTGGATAAGACTGTGGGCGTGGACATGACTGTGGACGTGGACATTACTGTGGATGTTGACATGACTGTGGGCGTGGATATGACTGTGGATGTGGACATGACTGTGGATGTGGACATGACTGTGGACGTGGACATGGCTGTGGACATGGCTGTGGGCGTGGCTGTGGGCGTGGACATGACTGTGGGCGTGGACATGACTGTGGACGTGGACATGACTGTGGGCATGGCTGTGGGCGTGGACATAACTGTGGATGTGGACATGACTGTGGACGTGGACATGACTGTGGATGTGGACATGGCTGTGGACGTGGACATTACTGTGGATGTGGACATGACTGTGGGCGTGGCTGTGGGCGTGGACATGACTGTAGATTTGGACATGACTGTAGATGTGGACATGACTGTGGACGTGGACATGACTGTGGACGTGGACATTACTGTGGATGTGGACATGACTGTGGGCGTGGCTGTGGACGTGGACATTACTGTGGATGGACATGACTAAGGACGTCGACATGACTGTGGACGTGGACATAACTGTGGATGTGGACATGACTGTGGATGTTGACATGACTGTGGATGTGGACATGACTGTAGATGTGGACATAACTGTAGAAGTGGACATAACTGTAGAAGTGGACATGACTGTGGACGTGGACATGAGTGTGGACGTGGACGTGGACATGACTGTGGACGTGGACATGACTGTGCATGTGGACATGACTGTGGGCGTGGCTGTGGGCGTGGACATGACTATGGATGTGGACATGACTGTGGATGTGGACATGACTGTGGACGTGGACATGACTGTGGATGTGGACATGACTGTGGACGTGGACATGAATTTGGACGTGGCTGTGGACGTGGACATGACTGTGGACGTGAACATGACTGTGGATGTGGTCATGACTGGACGTGGACATGACTGTGGGCGTGGCTGTGGTAGTGGACATGACTGTGGACGTGAACATGACTGTGGATGTGGACATGACTGTGGATGTGGACATGACTGTGGACGTGGACATGACTGTGGATGTGGACATGACTGTGGGCGTGGCTGTAGATGTGGACATGACTGTGGAAGTGAACATGACTGTGGATGTGCACATAATTGTGGATGTGGACATGACTGTGGACGTGGACATGACTGGACGTGGACATGACTGTGGGCGTGGCTGTGGATGTGGACATGACTGTGGACGTGGACATGACTGTGGGCGTGGACATGACTGTGGGCGTGGCTGTGGGCGTGGACATGACTGTGGGCGTGGACATGACTGTGAAAGTGGACATGACTGTGGGCGTGGCTGTGGGCGTGGACATGACTGTGGACGTGGACATGACTGTGGATGTAGACATGACTGTGGATGTAGACATGGCTGTGGACGTGGATATGACTGTGGATGTGGACATGACTGTGGATGTGGACATGATTGTGGGCGTGGCTGTGGGCGTGGACATGACTGTGGGCGTGGACTTGACTGTGGATGTGGACATGACTGTGGATGTGGACATGGCTGTGGACGTGGACATGACTGTGGATGTGGACATGACTGTGGATGTGGACATGGCTGTGGACGTAGATATGACTGTGGATGTGGACATGACTGTGGATGTGGACATGACTGTGGACGTGGACATGACTGTGGGCGTGGCTATGGGCGTGGACATGACTGTGGACGTTGACATGACTGTGGGCGTGGCTGTTGGCGTGGAATGACTGTGGGCGTGGCTGTGGGCGTGGACATGACTGTGGGCGTGATTGTGGGCGTGGACATGACTGTGGGCGTGATTGTGGGCGTGGACATGACTGTGGATGTTGACATGACTGTGGTCGTGGACATGACTGTGGGCGTGATTGTGGGCGTGGACATGACTGTGGGCGTGATTGTGGGCGTGGACATGACTGTGGATGTTGACATGACTGTGGTCGTGGACATGACTGTGGGCGTGATTGTGGGCGTGGACATGACTGTAGATGTGAACATGACTGTAGATGTGGACACGACTGTGGATGTGGACATGACTGTGGATGTTGACATGACTGTGGATGTGGACATGACTGTAGATGTGGACATAACTATAGAAGTGGACATGACTGTGCACATGGACATTACTGTGGGCGTGGCTGTGGGCGTGGACATGACTGTAGATATGGACATGACTGTAGATGTGGACATGACTGTCGACGTGGACATGACTGTCGACGTGGACATGACTGTGGATGTGGACATGACTGTGGGCGTGGCTGTGGACATTACTGTGGATGGACATGACTAAGGACGTGGACATGAATGTGGACGTGGACATGACTGTGGATGTGGACATGACTGTGGACATGGACGTGGACATGACTGTGGACATGGACGTGGACATGACTGTGGACGTGGACATGACTGTGAACGTGAACATGACTGTGGGCGTGGACATGACTGTGGGCGTGGACATGACTGTGGATGTGGACATGACTGTGGACGTGGACATGACTGTGGACGTGGACATGACTGTGGGCGTGGACATGACTGTGGGCGTGGCTGTGGACGTGGACATGACTGTAAATGTGGACATGACTGTGGATGTGGACATGACTGTGGATGTGGACATGACTGTGGACGTGGACATGACTGTGGATGTGGACATGACTGTGGACGTGGACATGACTGTGGGCGTGGCTGTGGGCGTGGGCATGACTGTGGACGTGAACATGACTGTGGGCGTGGCTGTGGGCGTGGACATGACTGTGGATGTGGACATGACTGTGGACGTGGACATGACTGTGGATGTGGACATGACTGTGGATGTGGACATGACTGTGGACGTGGACATGACTGTGGATAAGACTGTGGGCGTGGACATGACTGTGGACGTGGACATTACTGTGGATGTTGACATGACTGTGGACGTGGCTGTGGGCGTGGATATGACTGTGGATGTGGACATGACTGTGGATGTGGACATGACTGTGGACGTGGACATGGCTGTGGACATGGCTGTGGGCGTGGCTGTGGGCGTGGACATGACTGTGGGCGTGGACATGACTGTGGACGTGGACATGACTGTGGGCATGGCTGTGGGCGTGGACATAACTGTGGATGTGGACATGACTGTGGACGTGGACATGACTGTGGATGTGGACATGGCTGTGGACGTGGACATTACTGTGGATGTGGACATGACTGTGGGCGTGGCTGTGGGCGTGGACATGACTGTAGATTTGGACATGACTGTAGATGTGGACATGACTGTGGACGTGGACATGACTGTGGACGTGGACATTACTGTGGATGTGGACATGACTGTGGGCGTGGCTGTGGACGTGGACATTACTGTGGATGGACATGACTAAGGACGTCGACATGACTGTGGACGTGGACATAACTGTGGATGTGGACATGACTGTGGATGTTGACATGACTGTGGATGTGGACATGACTGTAGATGTGGACATAACTGTAGAAGTGGAAATAACTGTAGAAGTGGACATGACTGTGGACGTGGACATGAGTGTGGACGTGGACGTGGACATTACTGTGGACGTGGACATGACTGTGCATGTGGACATGACTGTGGGCGTGGCTGTGGGCGTGGACATGACTATGGATGTGGACATGACTGTGGATGTGGACATGACTGTGGACGTGGACATGACTGTGGATGTGGACATGACTGTGGACGTGGACATGAATTTGGACGTGGCTGTGGACGTGGACATGGACTGTGGACGTGAACATGACTGTGGATGTGGTCATGACTGGACGTGGACATGACTGTGGGCGTGGCTGTGGTAGTGGACATGACTGTGGACGTGAACATGACTGTGGATGTGGACATGACTGTGGACGTGGACATGACTGTGGATGTGGACATGACTGTGGGCGTGGCTGTAGATGTGGACATGACTGTGGAAGTGAACATGACTGTGGATGTGCACATAATTGTGGATGTGGACATGACTGTGGACGTGGACATGACTGGACGTGGACATGACTGTGGGCGTGGCTGTGGATGTGGACATGACTGTGGACGTGGACATGACTGTGGACGAGGACATGACTGTGGGCGTGGCTGTGGGCGTGGATATGACTGTGGATGTGGACATGACTGTGGACGTGGACATGACTGTGGGCGTGGCTGTGGGCGTGGACATGACTGTGGACGTGGACATGACTGTGGATGTAGACATGACTGTGGATGTAGACATGGCTGTGGACGTGGATATGACTGTGGATGTGGACATGACTGTGGATGTGGACATGATTGTGGGTGTGGCTGTGGGCGTGGACATGACTGTGGGCGTGGCTGTGGGCGTGGACTTGACTGTGGATGTGGACATGACTGTGGATGTGGACATGGCTGTGGACGTGGACATGGACTGTGGATGTATGACTGTGGGCGTGGCTATGGGCGTGGACATGACTGTGGATGTGGACATGACTGTGGATGTGGACATGACTGTGGACGTGGATATGACTGTGGGCGTGGCTATGGGCGTGGACATGACTGTGGACGTGGACATTACTGTAGATGTTGACATGACTGTGGACGTGGACATGACTGTGGGCGTGGCTGTCGGCGTGGACATGACTGTGGGCGTGGCTGTGGGCGTGGACATGACTGTGGATGTGGACATGACTGTGATCGTGGACATGACTGTGGGCGTGATTGTGGGCGTGGACATGACTGTGGACATGACTGTGGACGTCGACATGACTATAGATGTGAACATGACTGTAGATGTGGACATGACTGTGGATGTGGACATGACTGTGGATGTTGACATGACTGTGGATGTGGACATGACTGTAGATGTGGACATAACTGTAGAAGTGGACATGACTGTGGACGTGGACATGACTGTGGACTTGGACATTACTGTGGATGTGGACATGACTGTGGGCGTGGCTGTGGACTTGGACATGACTGTAGATAGTGGACATGACTGTAGATGTGGACATGACTGTGGGACGTGGACATTACTGTGGACTGGACATGACTAAGTGGATGTGGACATGACTGTGGGACGTGATATGACTGTGGACTGTGGACATGACTGTGGATGGACATGACTAGGACGTGGACATGACTGTGGACGTGGACATGACTGTGGACGTGGACATGACTGTGGACTGTGGACATGAATGTGGATGTGGACATGACTGTGATGTGGACATGACTGTGAGAATGTGGACATGACTGTAGACGTGGACATGGACTATGGACGTGGACATGACTGTGGACGTGGACATGACTGTGGACGTGGACATGACTATGGATGTGGACATGACTGTGGGCGTGGCTGTGGGCGTGGACATGACTGTAGATGTGGACATGACTGTAGATGTGGACATGACTGTGGACGTGGACATGAATGTGGACGTGGACATGACTAAGGATGTGGACATGACTGTGAGCGTGGACATGTCTGTGGGCGTGGACATGACTGTGGATGTGGACATGACTGTGGACATGACTGTGGGCGTGGACATGACTGTGGGCGTGGACATGACTGTGGACGTGGACATGACTGTGGACGTGGACATGACTGTGGACGTGGACATGACTGTTGGCGTGGACATGACTGTGCACGTGGACATGACTGTGGATGTGGACATGACTGTGGATGTGGACATGACTGTAGATGTGGACATGACTAAGGACGTGGACATGACTGTGGATGTGGACATGGCTGTGGATGTTTGACATGCGTATTCTTGTCGTTGGGTAGGATCTTGTCATACCTTCTTTGTGTCATGTTACAGCCACTTCAGCACCCCACGGACAGCTACCGGCTGATGTACGTCCACAAGCAAAGGGTCGTTCTTGGGGTCAGTCCTCCATTCCTAGTTCACGAGATCACTATCAACCATAACCCCCACCTTAGATCACCGACATCAGCTGGAGCCGAGACAACAGTTGAACGAGCCGAAGCTGTACCCGGCGAACAAACCGTAGCTGCATCCATTAACAAGTCTGCACCTAAACAAGCCGAAAGAGCCACAGTCGAAACAACTTATCCAGTGACTGATACACAAGGCGAACCAGCCCCAGCTGAAACTGGCGAACGAGCCTCAGCTAGTGGATATGCAGGATGGAGTAAGCTTGTGTGTGTGTTCATGTCACCCATGTTATGTTAGCCTCAGCTAATGGATATGCAGTATGGTATAAGCCTGTGTGTGTTCATGTCACCCATGTTATGTTAGCCTCAGCTAATGGATCTGCAGTATGGAGTAAGCCTGTGTTTGTTCATGTTGCCCATGTTATGTTAGCCTCACACACACACTCACACTCACACACACACACACACACCTAGTTAGACTGAATTACAAGGCTGCATGTAGAAACCCAGACACACACACGCACACACATACACACACACTCATACTCACACACACACACACACACTCGTTACACTGAAGTACAAGGTGGCATGTAGAAATCTACACTCACACACACACACACACACACTCACACATTAACACACCTTATACTGAAGTCAAAAGTGACATGCAGACACCCAGACACATACACAATCATACTCTCACACACACACACATACACACTCACACGTACACTCACATACCATGTTAGACTGAAGTCTAAGGTCACATGTAGACACCCAGACACACCTAAACACATACTCACACACACACCACACTCACACACACACACACACTCGCATACAATCACACTCATGCTCACACCTCACAAACACAATCATACCCTCACACACTCATGCTCTCATACACTCATACACACTCACACACACTCATCATGTAAGACAGAACCCAAAGTGACATGTAGATACATGCAATAATTGCTGTTCCTGGTGCATGCTTTGGATGGGGCAGCCCGTGACACTCAGATAACGGCCCACGATGTTCACGCGTTTCATTGGCTTCATGAAACATTTGACAGATATCTGTTTGCTCTGTCTCTCTGAGGTTGGTGGCCATGAAACGTGGTAGTTTGGCAACCCGTTCCTCGACACCTACAGCCTGTCATCGATGATCAAGGCTGCTAGACAGAGTTTAGACACGGTTGCTTCTTGTGTCAAGGGAACGGAAAACCTCATAATCATCAGAGTTGGAGCTCCAGCCTAACGAACGCAAGCTAGCAAGCAAGCAAGAGGAAAGACAGGTGTTCGGCGGATAATAGAAGCGAATGATAGAAGTGGATGAGAGGAGCTGAGGAAAGAAGAAGAGAAGAGAAGATGGATGCATGGACAATGAATAGAGATGAACTAATCCAGTGCAAACTATGCACAAGATTCATTGGCACCTTGCCGTCTTGACAGACGATAGTTTGTGCTTTAAAAAGGCATAATAACTTTTACCTATGGCGGTAGCGAATGTGACTGATAAGGCCAATTTGCGCTGTAAATGTCCGTTCACAGTGGGTGCATGTGAACACGTGGTCATTTCCACCATCATGCACCATCTTACGTCTCAAACGCTCCGTGTGTGACTTATCTGCAATAATTTTCTCCTTTGTCTTTATTCAATTTCTGATGTTTGCCCTCCATGCAACACGTTCAGCTGCGACTTGCTCCCAATGTGCATTATCAATGCCTGTATCAATCATGTCCCGCTTACACACATCTTTGTATCGTAGTAGAGGCCGACCCTGAGATCTCTTACCCATCTGTAATTCACCAAAAAAGATGTCCTTTGGTATTCTACCATCATCCATCCTCCTAAGATGTCCTATCCATCTAAGTCTACGAAGACTGAGCATGGAATAAACTGTCACACAACCTGATCTTTCCAATACTTCAGTATTTGTGATTTTGTCTTGCCACTTAATACCAAGAATTCTTCGCAGACACCGCATATGAAAGCTGTTTAAATGTTTCTCTTGGTGTGAGTAAGTTGTCCAGGTTTCACTGCCATAAAGAAGAGTACTAAGGACACAGGCTTGATAGACAAGGACTTTTGTTTTGGCAGTAAGCTTCCTGTTCTCCCAGACTCTTTTTCTTAACCTGTTCATTGTTGTTGCTGCCTTACCAATCCGGATGTTGATTTCCTGATCTAGGGATAATTTGCTATTTACCACTGATCCTAGATATGTAAAATGGTCTACCATCTCTAGTTCGGCGTCGTCAATAAAGATTGATGGTACCCCATGTGCACCTTGTGACATAATCTGTGTCTTCTTTTTGCTAATTGTTAAACCAAATTCAGAACAAGCATTGGAGAATGCAGATAGTAGACATTGCAATTCTTCCTCAGAGTGGGTCGTAACTGCAGCATCATCTGCAAAATGCAACACTCTGATCAGTACCCTCCTAATTTTGGTCTTGGCCTTCAATCTCTGAGCATTGTAGAGGCCGCCATCTGAGCGTGAGTGAATGTATATACCACCATCCTGATCACGAAAGGCATATTTCAGTAGAAGTGAAAAGTATATTCCAAAGAGGGTGGGAGCTAGTACACAACCTTGCTTAACTCCACTCTTGATTTCAAATTCTTCAGAAGTTGCACCATCAAACTTGATTATACCCTTCATGCCTGTGTGGAACGATTCCACAATGGACAGAAGAGTTGGTGGGCAGCCAATCTTCTTTAGTGCCTTGAACAGACCCTCACGACTGACCAAATCAAATGTCCTTTGTGAGGTCGATGAAGGCAATAAACAGTGGTTGATTCTGTTCACGGCATTTTTCTTGCATTTGTCGCAATGAGAATATCATATCAATGGTAGACCGGTTCTGTCGAAAGCCACACTGTGATTCGGGGTAGACTTGATCTCCTAGGACTCGAAGTCTGTGCAGAACAATTCTGACAAATACTTTTCCAAAAATACACAGAAGTGAGATACCCCTATAGTTGTTGCAGTCGCTCCGATCGCCCTTGTTCTTGTACAGTGTTATGATGCTTGAATCTTTGAAATCCTGTGGGACTTGTCCTTCTCGCCAGCATAGCTCTATTAGCTGGTGGATCTGTAGAGTGAGTGTGTCTTGCCCACTCCTGATAACCTCTATTGGAATCCCATCCTTACCTGAAGCCTTGCCAGATGCAAGTTCATTTATAGCACACTTAACTTCTGTTATGGTGGGAAGTGTGTCCAGGTGGTCAAGAGTTGGCATAGCCTCTATGGCGTTGAGGGCAACATCCGCTAGCTTGGTCTCACTTGAGTAAAGCTCTAAATAGTGCTCGACCCATCTATCCATCTGCTGTTTCTTATCAGTGATGATTTCTCCAGTCAAGGTTTTCAGCGGTGCACTTCTTTTGATCATTGGACCACAGGCTTTCTTTATCTCTTCATACATGCTTCTGATGTTTCCCTTATAGCTTGCGATTTGAATGGACTCACATAACTTGATAAAATAGTCATTCGCACACTGCCTGGCAGCCTTTTGCACATCCTTCCTGGCTTGCCTCAGCTCACTCAGAGAGTTACGCGTTGTTCTTTCCTTGTTTTTTAAGAGAGCTATCTTCTTTTTATCAATCAAAGGCTGCAGTATCTGGCTGTTTGCCGCAAACCAGTCCTGCCTCTTATAATCCACAGTGCAGTAAACCCCTACCGCTGTTTTATAAATAGTTTCCTTAAGTTTACTCCATTTATCATTTACTATACCATTTTCTGATGCATCAGTGAAAGCGTCTTAAAGTTGCTGTTGAAATTCAAAGCACTTTCCAGGATCGTGAGTGTTAATAATAAGACCAGGGATGGAGTTATTGCCTCTCCATAGCACAAAGCCTGGGCTAAAATATAGAGATCATGTGTTGCCCATGCAGCATGATCCCTCTCTCGACCTGCCTAGTTCCCTCCAGAGGAATGTTAACACCTATACATCTGGAACAGGACAAGCTGCAGAATCTGCCGGATCAGCAAAGCAATGCTCTAACTGTCCGCCTGTCGGAGCTTCGAACGAACGAACGAACGAACGAACGAACAAACTTTATTTTACAAGGGTAACAAATTGGGCACGTAGGCCCGTCTTACATTCGGCCCTTTCAATCACTCATCTTTCATTCATCAAATGTGCATGTTACATTAACATTGGGAAAAAAAACATTGTCAAATGGATTTTGTAAGCATAAACAATGCATATTACGCATGATACATTCACATGAGAAAACAAAAAAAAAAAACATTGTCAAATGAAAGTTGTAAACATAAACAGTGCATATTGCAATGTTGCGAGACACATCAACCATCCACCCTAATATCCTGCAGCCACCAACACATCCCCCAACCACCAGACCTCCCCCACCCACCCACACATACCTCCACGCACCCACACAGAACTAGGCAAACATACATGCCGCCACCCACCCATTGATCCCCCACCCACACACATTTCCCCACCCACACACTCATCCTCACACACCAAGAAGAAGAAGAAGAAGAAGAAGAAGCAGAAGAAGAAGAAGAAGAAGAAGAAGAAGAAGAAGAAGAAGAAGAAGAAGAAGAAGAAGAAGAAGAAGAAGAAGAAGAAGAAGAAGAAGAAGAAACCACACACACATACCCCCGCCAACCCACACATCCCGCACGTATCCACACACATATCCCGCACTCTCACAATTTTCCCCACCCACCCACACACACATCAGCCAACCTACACCCACTCACCACCCAATATTCGCCACCTCTCATATACACATCCCCACCAATAAACACATCTCCCCACCTGCCCACACATATCCCCCACCCATAAACACCCAAAAACACACACCTCCCACCCACACACACCCCGCCACCCACATATACCCCACCCACACACATCCGCCACTCACACAAATCTTCTCAAAACTACACACCTCCCCCACCCATACACTCATCTCTCTCACACATCCACCCACTCATGTACTGATCCATCAACCACTCACACCCACACATCACCCACGCGCCCATCAACACATGCATCTCTCATCTACCCTCCCACCCACACACACCCCAACCACCCAGCCAAACACACATCCCCCATCCTCGCATACATCCTTCAATCACCTGCACATCCCACGCTTCCCCCACTTCTCACACATCTCCCCTCCCACACAAAACTCCACCCATAAACACATCCCCCCACACACACATCCCCAACATACATTCCCCATACACATCCCCGCCCACACATCTCCCCACCCACTCACACATCCTCCACCCTACAAACATCCTCACCACCCACACATACATCCTCCACCCACTCACATTTACCCCATCCACACTCACACACTCCCACCCACACAAACATATCCCATTCACAGACACCCCCACACTCATCCCCCACACCCATTACACACCCATCCCTTAACCCACACAATCTCCTACACACCCATTCACCCACCCAAACACACATTCCCTACCCATACCCTCTCCCAACCCACCAACACCCATATACTTCCAACTATCCTCTCAAATATCCCCCCCCCCCCCCACACACACACATATATATATCCCTCACACATACATACATCCACCACCGACTACACATCCCTTCACACATCCACATATCACCCATTAACCCATAACCCATACAAATTCGATCCTAGACCAGCTGCCAACCAAGGCTTAGGGCCTGGTCTGCCCTGCCATGACTATTTTGTCTTTGGGTTGCATTTCCTCGGACCAGGAAAAGGCTTGTACCCTCCCAATTGCGCCCTTCCGCCAGAAGCCGTTGGCACAATGTGGGGTGTCAGGTTTGGTAAGCGCCGCCCAACATTCGGCGCTGACAGAAAGCAGGTAGTACCGTCTACTGTTATACGGTAGCTCAGTCATATCTGACTAAGACCTGACTTAATACCACGACAGATACTGTTGATGATAATGAAGATAATGTGTCCATGACAGATTCTGTTGATGTTAACGAAGATAATTTGTCTATTACAGATACAATGAACTCCCATCGGTCTGTGTCCCCTGATGTTGACTGGGGCTACCGCAGTGTCGGCGCTGGTCATCGCAGATCCTCAGCTTTCACTGACCTCTCCGAAGCTTTAGCCCTGTCCACGAGGCCGTGTATGGATTCAGGCCTAACACACGCTACGTTGGAAGCCACTGGCTCGGAGATAGCTCATGTCAACGCTGGAGGTCCCAACGGGATGTTGCAGACGGACTACAGCCAACACTGGAGATGCCGGCAGCCGAGGGAGACCTCGGGTAGGGTATGGGAAAGCAACTGCGACTCCCCCACTTGCAGAGGCAAGATTTCTGCTCGCTTTCTTGTGCAGAACAACCGTCCCTTGGATATCTTCTTACATACACAGCATTTAACAAGTATACCGGCACAACAACAGCAAGTATCCAACACATCTACTCAGCCACAACAACACGAAATAGCCGATACAGCTACAGAACAACACCAGAAAAACATCGATACCTTGACACAACATGAAACAACCGACGCAGCTACACAACACCAGCTGAACATCGATACATCGACACAAACACAGCAAACATTCGATATATCGATACAACCACAACACACAACATATACATGTTTACAGAAACACCAACCGTCCTCCGTCACACAGACAATCTCACAGAAATTAGGTGTAGAATCTGCAAGCAACCTGATGTCCTTGACCTTGCTGCAACAATCGAGCATAAAGTGCGATGGTAGACGTGTACAACCCGGGAAGACGAGCCCAGCTCATTGCTCCCAGGACAATTCTAAAGATAATACGAACACGGGTGAAGGTATTCTTTCAATTCCCGCTACTGCACCAAGTATTTCCACAAGTACACCAGAAGAATGTTGGAAACACCAGCAAGCTAGACCAACGATACCTACACATGAAATCATATTGAGATACTTAAACAATGATGCACGATTAGCCCCACGAACACACGAAGACACGCAATGCAAAGATACGAGCTTGGACAATGAACTAGCCGAGAATGCAGTTGAAGATGCTAAGGGGGCAAGCATAGCTTTTGATTTGAAAAACACACATGGAAGACAACAGCAGCAGCAACAGATGTGTGTACCAGAAGGCAAACATGGCTGGTCGCTACAAAAACATTGTGAACGTCAAGAAGCTCAACCTGCCACTGCCAGGCCACATCTGAAAGCGTCCAGCCACAGAACTGGCCAAGTGGTCACAGCAGGGCGGGGACTTTCGCTGTATCAGAAGATCAGGCTGAAGAAGAGGAGAAAGAAACCACTACACGCGGAGCCTGGAACAAAGCTGAATTTTGGGGTGAGTAATTTCATGTGTGCAGGCAGTGCATTCTAGAGTGAGTCAGGTAAAGTTCTGATGCATCTAGGTGCTCTTTAAACAGTCTTGATTTCTCTCCCTTCTGAGTCATCTTTCCAGATGTGAATACACCGTCTGCTCAGCTGCACTCTTCACCCGACTCCAGAAAGCCTTCAACACATCAACTTTATCATAAAATAGCTGTCTGCTCACTCGACCCCAGATTGTCCTCAACACATTAACTTTATCATAAAATAGCTCTCTGCTCGCTCAACTCCAAAGTGTCCCAAAAACATCCACTTTATTATAAAATAGCTCTCTGCTCACTGGATTCCAGTGTGCCTTCAACACATAAACATTATAATAAAAAAGCTCTCTGCTTCGAGGGACAGTAGCAGGTAATTTACCAGCTTGTTCATTGTCCCACACACATGTATAGACACACCAATGAGACAGTACTGGTAGGGCAGATGAATGTAGAGACACACCAATGTGACAGCACTTCTAGAGCAGATGAATGTAGAGACACACGAACGGGACAGTACTGGCAGAGCAGATGCATGTAGAGACACACGAATGGGACAATACTTGTAGAGCAGATGAATGTAGAGACACACGAATGGGACAGTACTGGTAGAGCCGATGAATGTAGAGGCACACGAATGGGACAGTACTGATAGAGCAGATGAATGTAGAGACACACCAATGGGACAGTACTGGTAGAGCACATGAATGTAGAGACACACGAATAGGACAGTACTAGTAGAGCAGATGAATGTAGAGACAGACGAATGGGACAGTACTGGCAGAGCAGATGAATGTAGAGACACACGAATGGGACAGTACTGGTAGAGCAAATGAATGTAGAGACACTCGAATGGGACAGTACTTGTAGAGCAGATGAATGTAGAGACACACGAATGGGACAGTACTGGTAGAGCATATGAATGTAGAGACACACGAATGGGACAGTACTGGTAGAGCAGATGAATGTAGAGACACACGAATGGGACAGTACTAGTAGAGCAGATGAATGTAGAGACACACGAATGGGACAGTACTGGTAGAGCAGATGAATGTAGAGACACACGAATGGGACAGTACTAGGTAGAGCAGATGAATGTAGAGACACACGAATGGGACAGTACTGGTAGAGCAGATGAATGTAGAGACACATCAATGGGACAGTACTAGTAGAGCAAATGAATGTAGAGACACTCGAATGGGACAGTACTTGTAGAGCAGATGAATGTAGAGACACACGAATGGGACAGTACTGGTAGAGCAGCTGAATGTAGAGACACACCAATGGGACAGTACTGGTAGAGCAGATTAATGTAGAGACACACCGAAGGGACAGCACATGTAGAGCCGATAAATGTAGAAACACACGAATGGGACAGTACTGGTAGGGCAGATGAATGTATAGACACACCAATGAGACAGCACTTGTAGAGCAGATGAATGTAGAGACACACGAATGGGACAGTACTGGTAGAGCAGATGAATGTAGAGACACACGAATGGGACAGTACTGGTAGAGCAGATGAATGTAGAGACACACGAATGGGACAGTACTGGTAGAGCAGATGAATGTAGAGACACACGAATGGGACAGTACTGGTAGAGCAGATGAATGTAGAGACACACGAATGGGACAGTACTGGTAGAGCAGATGAATGTAGAGACACACGAATGGGACAGTACTGGTAGAGCAGATGAATGTAGAGACACACGAATGGGACAGTACTGGTAGAGCAGATGAATGTAGAGACACACGAATGGGACAGTACTGGTAGAGCAGATGAATGTAGAGACACACGAATGGGACAGTACTGGTAGAGCAGATGAATGTAGAGACACACGAATGGGACAGTACTGGTAGAGCAGATGAATGTAGAGACACACGAATGGGACAGTACTGGTAGAGCAGATGAATGTAGAGACACACGAATGGGACAGTACTGGTAGAGCAGATGAATGTAGAGACACACGAATGGGACAGTACTGGTAGAGCAGATGAATGTAGAGACACACGAATGGGACAGTACTGGTAGAGCAGATGAATGTAGAGACACACCAATGGGACAGTACTGGTAGAGCAGATGAATGTAGAGACACACGAATGGGACAGTACTGGTAGAGCAGATGAATGTAGAGACACACAATGGGACAGTACTGGTAGAGCAGATGAATGTAGAGACACACCTAATGGGACAGTACTGGTAGAGCAGATGAATGTAGAGACACACGAATGGGACAGTACTGGTAGAGCAGATGAATGTAGAGACACACAATGGGACAGTACTGGTAGAGCAGATGAATGTAGAGACACACGAATGGGACAGTACTGGTAGAGCAGATGAATGTAGAGACACACAATGGGACAGTACTGGTAGAGCAGATGAATGTAGAGACACACGAATGGGACAGTACTGGTAGAGCAGATGAATGTAGAGACACACGAATGGGACAGTACTGGTAGAGCAGATGAATGTAGAGACACACGAATGGGACAGTACTGGTAGAGCAGATGAATGTAGAGACACACAAATGGGACAGTACTGGTAGAGCAGATGAATGTAGAGACACACGAATGGGACAGTACTGGTAGAGCAGATGAATGTAGAGACACACGAATGGGACAGTACTGGTAGAGCAGATGAATGTAGAGACACACGAATGGGACAGTACTGGTAGAGCAGATGAATGTAGAGACACACGAATGGGACAGTACTGGTAGAGCAGATGAATGTAGAGACACACGAATGGGACAGTACTGGTAGAGCAGATGAATGTAGAGACACACAATGGGACAGTACTGGTAGAGCAGATGAATGTAGAGACACACCAATGGGACAGTACTGGTAGAGCAGATGAATGTAGAGACACACGAATGGGACAGTACTGGTAGAGCAGATGAATGTAGAGACACCAATGGGACAGTACTGGTAGAGCAGATGAATGTAGAGACACACGAATGGGACAGTACTGGTAGAGCAGATGAATGTAGAGACACACCAATGGGACAGTACTGGTAGAGCAGATGAATGTAGAGACACACCAATGGGACAGTACTGGTAGAGCAGATGAATGTAGAGACACACCAATGGGACAGTACTGGTAGAGCAGATGAATGTAGAGACACACGAATGGGACAGTACTGGTAGAGCAGATGAATGTAGAGACACACCAATGGGACAGTACTGGTAGAGCAGATGAATGTAGAGACACACCAATGGGACAGTACTGGTAGAGCAGATGAATGTAGAGACACACGAATGGGACAGTACTGGTAGAGCAGATGAATGTAGAGACACACCAATGGGACAGTACTGGTAGAGCAGATGAATGTAGAGACACACCAATGGGACAGTACTGGTAGAGCAGATGAATGTAGAGACACACCAATGGGACAGTACTGGTAGAGCAGATGAATGTAGAGACACACCAATGGGACAGTACTGGTAGAGCAGATGAATGTAGAGACACCAATGGGACAGTACTGGTACAGCAGATTGAATGTAGAGACACCAGTGGGACAGTACTGGTAGAGCAGATGAATGTAGAGACACACTAATGGGACAGTACTGGTAGAGCAGATGAATGTAGAGACACACCAATGGGACAGTACTGGTAGAGCAGATGAATGTAGAGACACACGAATGGGACAGTACTGGTAGAGCAGATGAATGTAGAGACACACGAATGGGACAGTACTGGTAGAGCAGATGAATGTAGAGACACACGAATGGGACAGTACTGGTAGAGCAGATGAATGTAGAGACACACAATGGGACAGTACTGGTAGAGCAGATGAATGTAGAGACACACCAATGGGACAGTACTGGTAGAGCAGATGAATGTAGAGACACACAATGGGACAGTACTGGTAGAGCAGATGAATGTAGAGACACACAATGGGACAGTACTGGTAGAGCAGATGAATGTAGAGACACACGAATGGGACAGTACTGGTAGAGCAGATGAATGTAGAGACACACGAATGGGACAGTACTGGTAGAGCAGATGAATGTAGAGACACACAATGGGACAGTACTGGTAGAGCAGATGAATGTAGAGACACACAATGGGACAGTACTGGTAGAGCAGATGAATGTAGAGACACACGAATGGGACAGTACTGGTAGAGCAGATGAATGTAGAGACACAGCAATGGGACAGTACTGGTAGAGCAGATGAATGTAGAGACACACGAATGGGACAGTACTGGTAGAGCAGATGAATGTAGAGACACACCAATGGGACAGTACTGGTAGAGCAGATGAATGTAGAGACACACGAATGGGACAGTACTGGTAGAGCAGATGAATGTAGAGACACACCAATGGGACAGTACTGGTAGAGCAGATGAATGTAGAGACACACGAATGGGACAGTACTGGTAGAGCAGATGAATGTAGAGACACACCAATGGGACAGTACTGGTAGAGCAGATGAATGTAGAGACACACGAATGGGACAGTACTGGTAGAGCAGATGAATGTAGAGACACACCGAATGGGACAGTACTGGTAGAGCAGATGAATGTAGATACACACGAATGGAACAGTACTTGTAGAGCAGATGAATGTAGAGACACACGAATGGGACAGTACTGGTAGAGCAGATGAATGTAGAGACACACCAATGGGACAGTACTGGTAGAGCAGATGAATGTAGAGACACACCAATGGGACAGTACTGGTAGAGCAGATGAATGTAGAGACACACGAATGGGACAGTACTGGTAGAGCAGATGAATGTAGAGACACACCAATGGGACAGTACTGGTAGAGCAGATGAATGTAGAGACACACGAATGGAACAGTACTTGTAGAGCAGATGAATGTAGAGACACACGAATGGGACAGTACTGGTAGAGCAGATGAATGTATTAGAGCAACGACACGGTGACAGCCAACATGTTTTTGGGGAAGCACTGTGTGAGCAGAAACATGCATGACTCTTTGTGTGAGCAGAAACATGCATGACTCTTTGTGTGAGCAGAAACATGCATGACTCTTTGTGTGAGCAGAAACATGCATGACTCTTTGTGTGAGCAGACACATGCATGACTCTTTGTGTGAGCAGAAACATGCATGACTCTTTGTGTGAGCAGAAACATGCATGACTCTTTGTGTGAGCAGAAACATGCATAACTCTTTGTGTGAGCAGAAACATGCATGACTCTTTGTGTGAGCAGAAACATGCATGACTCTTTGTGTGAGCAGAAACATGCATGACTCTTTGTATGAGCAGACACATGCATGACTCTTTGTGTGAGCATAAACATGCATGACTCTTTGTGTGAGCAGAAACATGCATGACTCATTGTGTGAGCAGAAACATGCATGACTCTTTGTGTGAGCAGAAACATGTATGACTCTTTGTGTGAGCAGAAACATGCATGATTCTTTGTGTGAGCAGAAACATGCATGACTCTTTGTGTGAGCAGAAACATGCATGACTCTTTGCGTGAGCAGAAACATGCATGACTCTTTGCGTGAGCAGAAACATGCATGACTCTTTGTGTGAGCAGAAAAATGCATGACTCTTTGTGTGAGCAGAAACATGCATGACTCTTTGTGTGAGCAGAAACATGCATGACTCTTTGTGTGAGCAGAAACATGCATGATTCTTTGTGTGAGCAGAAACATGCATGACTCTTTGTGTGAGCAGAAACATGCATGACTCTTTGCGTGAGCAGAAACATGCATGACTCTTTGCGTGAGCAGAAACATGCATGACTCTTTGTGTGAGCAGAAAAATGCATGACTCTTTGTGTGAGCAGAAACATGCATGACTCTTTGTGTGAGCAGAAACACGCATGACTCTTTGTTACATTTTATGCGTATCATGAATGTGGTGACCCAGGATTGCTAACCTGGTCAAAAATGCACGCTAAAAGTCGGATGTGTTGGCCTGAGGGTTTCGACCCGAGGGTGCCTAACCAGACACACCGCAATCACATCTGAAAAAATCACTCCGGATGAACGCAAAGAAGAAGAAGAAGAATGTGGTGAAACACACGTATTGTATAGATGATCGGCACTTGGTGTATGATGGTGGCCATTACCGTATTGTATAGTTGGATCGGCACTTGGTATATGATGGTGGCCAGTACCGTATTGTATAGATGATCGGCACTTGGTGTATGATGGTGGCCAGTACCGTATTGTATAGTTGGATCGGCACTTGGTATATGATGGTGGCCAATACCGTATTGTATAGATGATCGGCACTTGGTGTATGATGGTGGCCATTACCGTATTGTATAGTTGGATCGGCACTTGGTATATGATGGTGGCCAGTACCGTATTGTATAGATGATCGGCACTTGGTGTATGATGT
>JACEFZ010007115.1:0-35360 GCA_014155875.1 Cepaea nemoralis
GGAACATTGTTATTTAGAGCTCATTACACATAAGCTCTGCGAGCGGAATACTCCATGGATAATCAACAACATGGTATGTTTCACAGATGCAATGAAGCGGTGACAATAATGATACTATTTACTAATTGGAATCTAAAGCCTAGCTAATACTATTGTCTATAAACTATATAGAGTTCCTAGCGAACAGGTCTGCTCTCTATCCGTTCTTGTCTCAGTCTTCCCCACGCTTCTAGTTGCGCGTTCAGCCACGGACATTTAGTCCTCCGTGCACTGGCGAGTTTGCGTGCGTAGAGTCCCAGCACGCTTGGGCAGTTAACTAGATTAACTGGTATTCTCTAGTTACTTGTCGAGAGGCGAGTTTCCTACCCTCTTGGGAAACCCTCGCTCATAAGCACTCAATGACCTCATAGTTGACACGAGTGTGTCCTGTTGTCAAGCTAAATATAGCGCCTGTGTCTCTCCTGTCTGGTGTTCTATGTATAGCTCCGTCGTAACTCTCTAAGCTCTTCTATAGATCTTTGACACGCTCCTCTCCTCTGCGTGTAGTGTTACAACCGTTTAACTCCTGTCTGTAACACGTATTGGTCACTGAAAAATTGGCTGTCCAATTTTGTCAAAGATCTCATAAGTTTAAGTATCTCTTCTGGGGATAGAGCAAACTCTCTTCTCTGCCCTTTTCACACTGTTATATTGGTTCACTCGGTTAATTGAGTAGTGCATCACGTCAATATAGTTGGCTACTATATTCTTGGGAATTGTATTGATCCAGAACCGTTGTCTTATGACTTATGTCCTGGCTTCCGTCGTTTGACCCTATGTCCTTTGACTTCTGCCCGTTGACTTATGTCTCGACCTGTCCTCAAATTGCCCAAAATGACAACCCGCAACAAGTTGTCTCTGTTACGACAACAACACATGAGCAAAAATGTTCATGTTCCCCTATAATATCAGCACCAACTCTTATGCTCTATGTTCTACTCTTCACCTTCAAACTTCCGTTTGTGAAGAAATATTTTCAATGTTACATTAAGGTATTTTAAAGAAGTTATTGTGTCCCCTGTTTCGAGTTACTTTTCTTTGAAATAAATGGTGAATGCAACCTTTATGTGTTTGTTATCCGGTTTGTTTGCGTGTTATTTAATAAACTACAATGTAATTAACTTGCTAACATGTGTATGCGTTCTATTCTACATGTATGTATTACTTCGAGCGCCGTAAATCGGATTATTGTGGCTACAAATGTTGGTTACTTTTATTTATGACCACAATTTCGCTTTAAGATGCTCAAAGTACTTTCTCTATTTACTACTACTATTTCTAAAATATTGCAGTTACACACTTAAAACTGAACAACACATTGGTTACACAGATTGACACAGACAAGTCATAACAAGACGATTTGCGCGGAGAAAAAATTTCCGCTCTCTCTCTCTCTCTCTCTCTCTCTCTCTCTCTCTCTCTCTCTCTCTCTCTCTCTCTCTCTCTCTCTCTCTCTCTCTCTCTCTCTCTTTCAATCATTGTTTACTTTGTTTTCATTCACTCCTTTCATTTATACATCTTTCTTTCCTCTCTCATACCATACTATGTTAAAACATTCATTCGTCTTTAAAATATGGTTCATAATATTACATCAATGAACATTACATATTCACATTAAATGATTGGCTGAATCGTTCAAGTTTTCACGCCACATGACTGTGCTATGTCTTTGCACGCGTCATATCTATACAAAATATTATACATGTTTGTGATGATGGTTTGTTACCGATCATATGATACTAACTAAATGTTCGCATTTCCGGTAATTTTTTCTGTCGGGGGCAAAAAGAACACCCTAACCTATACAGTTCTCGGCGACTGCACTAGCCAGGCGGCCTTAATTCCTAACGCTCAAAGACCCCTCTGTCAATCACCGCAAGGTACTATATTGGCTAAAATGACAGTTGCTATTTCCGGTCTTTTTTCGTATTGTTTACATATTCACCACCTAAGCAAAGTACGTAACAATATTTGTTTACAACTTCGGTGGTTTGCTAGCAGCATATATGTTTTATACATAAGGCGACTACGGTAAAATAAAATCCGATTCGTCAAACATCCCGCATTTTCCTCGGATTTTTTTTCGTTTCTGTATGTTCAAATTTCCGGTCTTCTGCCGGGAACAAAAAGAACATCCTAACCTGCACAGTTCGCAGCGACTGCACTAGACAGGCGGCTTTAATTCCTCAGACTGAAAGACCCAACTGCCATACACCGCAAGGTACTATATTGGCAGTAAATTACAGTTGCTTTCTTCCCCATCAACAACAAATCCATCACAAATATACTCCACACTTTTACACGATTTGGTAAGGGGAATGGAGCTAAATTAAACATACACAAATCACAACAAAGCAGATTTTCCTCCCGACTTAACAGCGACAGACAACATCAGACTTTATGGGATAACATTCCCTAACAACTCCCGACAAATACATGCACATACATGGCAAAATCTCACACAACAAATTATAGACATGCTGCACAGATACAAGTATAAGACATCCACAATATTTGGTAGGAGCACTATAGTTAACACATTAATCATTCCCAAAATTATATATTTAGTCACAGTGCTAGACCCACCTAAACAGACAATCACAGACATCAACAAACACATCAGACGTTTCATCTTTGGCAGCACAATCTATTCCATCAAACATAAGACACTCATACAGGAAAAAAGACAAGGGGGTATAGCACTACAAGACATACACACCAAAATACAAGCGCTCAGAATCCAACACATAGGACATATCCTCAATCAACCAGAACAGCACCCACTAGCACTCTATTACATAGAACTCAGACTACAACACCTTAGAAGAATGCAACTCAATTCTCCACACCATTTTGGAACACTACCATCTTTCTACAAGACATGTATGCATGCACTTCAAGGACGCGAGCATCTAATACACCAGACAACACATCAGATTTACAAATATCTAGTCAAACAACAAGCACCCCCACTACGACTTAGAATAAAAAGAGGACAAAAATACTACATACAAGACTACACATGTACTTTCTCTAATCTTCACAACCCACACATCACACCCAAAGCCAGAGAAATTATGTATCGTTTAATCTTTAACATGTCACCAACTACGGAAAAACAAGCACACATGTCAAAACAAATAGCACAATGTCAACTTTGCAGGAATAACATACAGGAAACTGAAGATCACATTTATTACACATGTCCAACAGTCCAAGCCACACTAGACACACTTAGACAACTCATTGAAAAATTCACTAAAAAGAAAACAGATATGTATAAAGCAATCTTTTTAAATACTATTCCTAAAACTACCAAGGACAACCACACGAAATTGCTAATTTCACTGGCAGAATACAGGTACCTAGTGTGGTCCTGTAGAAATGCAGCTTCATATAAATTTAAAACGTACAATTCACTTTTAATACTGCACATGTTTCAAAACAAAATTACACAAATATTCACAGACACACTGACATAATCTGCATCGCTTTCTAGGCTACTGACACCCACACCGTTGCGACCCGTATGGACGGCGAGAGGTGAACTGTTTTGTGGCTCCACCTTAGACACCAACTTCTCATTTTATGGGTATATAATAGTATGAGGGTATGGTAAGATGATAAGAGTGAGGAAAGGAGACTTTTAGGGTGTTTGAGGGAAGAAATCATCAACTCACCAAAATTTGTTTGTTACCTATATCATCATAGTTATTATCATCATCAACATCATCATTATAAATATCATCAATCACTGTCCCTACAAAGTAATACATGCTTAAATTTTTATTTTATTACTCATAATTTATATTATGTAAATATAATTTTTTTCTTTTCTTTTACACCCCCTTCCGCCACCTCCAATTTCAATGTAAAAATGTTGTAATAAAGGTTGTAAAAATTGAAGGAAAAAGAAAAAAAAATACTTTTTGTTTGGCACTAAATCAGTTAACCAAACAGAACAAAGAATTTAACAGTTAATTCAATCATTCCGCACAAGAGTTACCAGCTCGATATTGCGCCTTTTCAATAAATCAATCAATCAAATCTTTAAAAAAAAAAAAAAAAAAGGGAAGTTTTTTCTTTCTCTTCGTTGCCCCCCTTCCACATGGTAATATGTTCAAGGAATAAATTATGCATATGTCACATACACGCCCACATGCAACGCCCGGTAAATACACGCACACATATACTGAACCCACAGGACGCATGTAACAACACTAAAAATGCAAATGCATTTGTACTGCTAATACGATGCTCTCTTATTGAGATTGGTAGGCAATTCTGTATCACTATAAGATTATTATGGTTTGATTGCTATTAATTTTAATTTAAGATCACTATTATTATTAGTATCCTCCCTCATCTCCGCCTTCTCCCCGCTTATTACTGTTGCTGTTGATGCTGATGCCACCCTCACTGGTTGGTTCCAAAATGTTTACTGCCTTTATCAATACTACCGAAGAGGTGGTTATGGTATCGGCGGTTTTGGAGCCGGCTGCTGGTGAGGGTGGAGGCAGGGGATACAAACATGGTAAAAATAACATACAATTTGGGTCACCCCACTTTCACATGTAATTATGCCAAATGAATTATTGTTGTAATATTATACATATGTCACCTAAACGCCCACATGCAACGCTTGGTAAATACACGCACACAAATATTGAACATACAGGACGCATGTAACAATACGAACAATACAAATGCAATTGCACTATTATTATTATGCCTTCTTGTGGCGATAGCTACCCTTGTGCATTACCTTCTATTATTAAGGGTTATTGCTATCAATTTATTGTTAATTTTTATGGATGTTTACTATTACTATTATGCTCCCTCATTTCCCCTCCTACCCGCTTGTTTACTGTTGGTTGTTTTGACGCTGCTACCGCCCTCGCTGGTTGGTTCTATCAATTGGCTGCCGCTGCCATCACTACCGAAAAGGTGGCGATCTTATGGGTGGTTTTGGAGCCGGCTGGAGATGGTGGTGACAGGGGAAACAATCACGGTAATAAATAAATTTTGGATTACCCCCCTTGACATGTAAATATGCAAATGAATTAATTGTTGTAATATTACACATATGTCACCTACACGCCCAGACGCAACGATCCGTAAATACACGCACACAAATACTGAACACACAGTACGCATGTAACAACATGAACAATACAAATGCAACAACCACCTTTCCTGCATTATAAACTAGCATACCCTTTGACAGACTCCCCCCTTTCCCCCCACCCTTTCGATACTGTTTGGTTTTGATGCTGCAGCTGCCTTCACCGGTTGGTTCTAACAAGTTTACTGCCATTTTCCTCATTACCAAGTGGTGATGATGGTATTGGTGGGGTTGGAGCTGACGGGTGAAAGAGTGGCAGATGGAAAAAAATGGTATACTATCGTCTTGTTGTTGTTTGTACTCGTTTTACGTTACCCCCCATGTCAAATGTAAAAATGTTGATATAAATGTTGTAAAAATTTGCGCATATGTCACCTACACTTCCATATGCAACGCTCTGTAACAACACGAACAATACGAATGCAAATGTTTCATAACACTCAATAAAGGTTTAAAAAAAAATACACCTTTTGGTCTATCCAAAGGCCCCACTCGACCTTCACTATTCCCATTTCGATGTGAATTTTGATGGCCCTCCTCTGGGGGGCAAAGACTAATATCCGGGGTATGAGCCCATTCTCTCGCGCCCCTCACAGCGACCTACCCCTACATACACACACACACACACACACACACACACACACACTTCCATAGACTGGGACTCTAACCCAGGTGCCCGGCGCCTATTTGGTCTACTTAACTATATAAGTATTCCACATGCCCGGGGCTTGCCTCACGGTCTGTGACTGTTCTCGGGACGGACCAGGGAAGCGGAGGCTGCCGGTGGAGGTACCTGTGGGCGGGGCGGTTGGTGGGGAGTACCCATGGACGGGAAGTAGTCATCAGGACAACCGGAAGTGACAACCGAACCCAAGAAAATAACCGCCAAAATGTCAAAAATGAGGTAGAGTTTTATGACGAAACAATATGGCGGGATAACCCCGTAAAGAAGGATTTATCTGAGGTTGCCAACCTCATTTACTCATTAGTTTGCGTCTCCCCTACTACTCACGACTCTTGTGATTGAGTGAGATGGCAAAACATGGCTGCCCACTCTTATGCTGATGATGGTATAATGTTCTACTGTGACTAGCCTCTTCCAGGCAGTCGTTGTTAGTTACTCTGGCAGTTCAGTGTTTTCACAATATTCGTCTCAGGAAACACATCGCCATTACTTTTAAACTCTTTCTTATTTGTCATTTCACCTTCCCTGATTCACTTTTCTATAACAAAACAAAATATATAACACATTTCATTACTCTCTTTCTTACTTTTAGTGACAGTGTTATTGCAAGAGATAGCATGTAAGAAAAGCTCTTTCATTTTTTGAATTGGCGCTGAGTGATTGAGACTTTGATGTCGGTAGAATTGGCCACTCAACCCGAGGACGGCGCGTCAACAGCTAGAAGAAACGACGTGTTGCGAAATGTCCTCATACAGTTAAACAAGCTAGCTCCATGTCCTTTACAGGGCGCCGCAATCAATCTCAATATTCTTGTCTGTTTGTCATTTATTGGGCAATTTTTACGTTCAGAAGTTTGCCATTGCTTTCTGAACGACCGACGTCATACCATCGAAACCAACGCAGGGTGATCTGCTTCAAAATTCTCTGCAGCTGATTTCGAACCCTGAACTCGACATGTCAGGGAATTGTGAATCTGCGTTTCACTGTTATCTAAGCCACAGACACAAGTTAAAAAAAAATAGTTAATTTCAAACAAAATACGACAACATTGTGTCTACACACACACACACACACACACACACACACACACACACACACACACACACACACACACACACTACACTCACACACACACACACATACACACACACACACACTCACACACACACACCCACACAAACACACACTCACACACACACTCACACACACACTCACACACACATACACACACACACACTCACACACACACACTCACACACACACAAACACACACTCACACACACACACACTCACACACACACACTCACACACACACACTCACACACACACACTCACACACACACTCACACACTCACACACACTCACACACACACACACACACTCACATGCGCGCGCACACACACACATAAGCATTTATTTTAACATATAGCATTATGGGAGTGCACACATTCACATTCTTGTTATTGTCTCTTGTAGTTGATCGAGTGTGCGATACCCATCATGACTGTGTTGGAGGCGACGACGAAGTCAACTGTCCAGCAGACTGCACAGGACAAAACCAGTTCAAGTGTGAGAACAGTGACAAGTGCATTGGAATTGTAGACAAATGTGACGGCAGTGTAGACTGCACTGACTATTCAGACGAAGCATTTTGTGCAACTGTTGAATGTGCCGCGGGGAGATTCAAGTGTGTGGACTCCAAAGAGTGCATTAGAGCCGATTATGTCTGCGACGCAGAAGCTGATTGCGAGGATGCTTCAGACGAAAAGAACTGCCACAACGGTACCTGCAGCAGTTACCAATGGCAATGCGCCGATAACGACAGATGCATATCCAAATCATATGTTTGTGACGGTGACAACGATTGTGCCGACCACAGTGACGAAAAAGACTGTACTTGCTCGGGTACCGAATTTAAATGCACAAATGGAGAATGTATACCAGGTGATTATAAATGTGACAGAGATAATGACTGTGGAGATAAAAGTGACGAGCTCGACTGCCCGGCACTTCCAAGTAATGTCTGTGCGGATGTCATGACATACGAAGATTGCTTCCATATGAACGAAACAACACATCCAATCTGCTTAATTTACGACGACGGGGATAAATTTTGTCGCAAATTTTGCGGATTTTGCCATTAGTTTCGGCTATTCAGTTTCGACTTCAGTAAATTGATATTAAATTTATTGTCGGTCATCGCGTGTCATGCTGTGTCTGTTTATTGTAATTATCTATTAAGCAATTTATCATGAAACGGGAAGGCATTTAAACTATTTAATTATTTCTGATAATATTTCTGTATGGTCTCAAATTTCGCTACTTTAGGCAGACGATCTCTTTAACGAGACAATGACTACGGTTTCCCACCAGGAAGGAAAGCGACGGCAAACTACCTTCGTTAATGATGCCTAATCATGATTCTTCGAATCACAGAATGTCACAAGAAAATGACAGCAATACTGAAATTAGCGACATTAAATATTCGTACGTTAAGCGAAGACGGAAAAGTGGATAACATCTAGAAAAATAATTGGGAAGAGAGAATATTAATATATTAGGAATGTGCGAGACGAGATGGAAGGGAACAGGGATTAAGACAGTGGAGGATTTTAAGATGATTTATTCTTGGCGAGAAGAAAGTTAAAGAGATGTAGCAATTATCGTGGATCTGCAAACATCAAAGTCTGTTAAAGGATTGGGCAGTATCAGACAGGGTTCTATTAGTAAAATTAATCGGCAGACCTTTTAACATAAACGTAATTCAAATAGTTGCCCCAACAGGAGAAAGAAGTGAAGATAGTATAGAGGAATTGTATATTGACATCAAGAATGCGTTGAAGAAATGTAAACATTCAGAAATAAATATCATAATGGGTGACTTCAATGCGGAAGTAGGAAACCAATGCGATGGATGCACAGTAGGCAAACATGGTTTGGGAGAACGAAACGAAAGAGGATACAGACTTGTAGAATGGGCAAAAGAGCAGGAAATGATTGTAGGAAACATGTGGTTTAAGCAAACTCCTAGAAGATTATGGACATTGAGGAGTCCTGATAGCAGGATTATAAACCAGACTGATGACATCCTGATTAGCAGAAGGTTTCGAAATGCGTTAACAATCGCAAAAACAGTTCCCAATTCAGACTGTTACGGTGATCACAGGTTAATTACAGGCACATTGAAGGTAAAGTTAAAGGAAGTCAAGTATACACCAGGTAACACTAAATATGATCTGATTACATTGAAAAATGACAAAGAAATACAAGACAATTTCAAAATAGAAGTAAAGAACAGATGTGATATATTGTCTGATCTAGAGATCCTATTTCAAGATGTGGATGATCAATGGGAAATGTTAATGAATTTAATCAGTTTGGCTGCAGAAACAACTTTTCCAAAATTTAAAAAAGTGGGCGGTTAGAAATGAATGACTGGAGAAATTTTTATAACTAATGAAGACACAACAAAATAATTCTGACAAATATAAGAGATTCACAGAAAAGTCAGAACATTATGTAAGAAGGCACAAGAAGCAAGGCCCGAGAAAAATGCTTAAAAATTGAAAAACAACAGAACAGTAAAAATTCCAATTTAATGCACACAAGATTTCAGGACCTTACTAAAAAAAAAAAAAAAAAAAAAGAACACGTACACCAACAGGCTGCCTAAAAACAAAAGATGGAAAAATCATGATAGAATAAGATAAGATTTTACATGTATGGTCAGATTATGTGAAAAACCTTTATGATGATACCAGAGAATAGTATGATATCCGAAATAATAATAAGGACCATCAGTTTTGAAGATGGAGGTTCAGAATGCTTTTAACCATATGCAAATTGATAAGACCCCCGGTTCAGACAACACCACAATAGAAATGGTCAATGCTTTAGAACAGGGGTCACCAAACTTTTTTCACGGCGTGCCGGATAACTGACAAAATTACTAGCGTGGGCCGGATAATTCTGTACAATACTTACGCCGGTCTCTGTCGTGTTATATCCTACTGCAGCCGTTGCTTTTTCTTTCTATTCTGTCGCGAAGGTCGTACCTACGCGGTTCGTAATCCCGTATACCCGCGCTCGAAACACAGCTGCACGCGATTTGGCAGCAGACCGCGTTGCGCTGGTTTTGTACGCTATGGTATGGGTGCCGGTCGTTCAGAAATCAATGGCAAGCTACTGAACGTAAGCTTGCCAATACATCAACAACAGCAAAAAAATGCTGCTGCTCAATGCAAACGTCCTGTAAAGGATATGCACCTAACTTTAACAATACTTGCAAGCCAGAACAAAAGTTCTGGTAAAAATGACGAACGACTAAGTTAATCATGGGTGAGTGGCGTACAATGCACACAAAAAACAAAGACAACAAACATATTTATTTACTTTTAAAAAGTTATAAAAGAAGGCGACGGTAGCAAAAAGATAGTTACATCAGACCTTGTATGCACATATCCGAATCTCATAAACTAAGCAGCAAAAGACGGTTAGTGAGATTTGTGAAACTGATATTCGGATTTCAAGATATCATCAATGTTTGGTGTGGGATAGCTGCATCCAATCAAGAGAATTGCTTTCAAATGTTCATCAATCAATCTCGTTCGATGTGTTGACTTCACATACTTCATTTTTGAAAATGTTTGCTCACAGACATAAGTTGTTCCAAACACTGGTGCCATACCAGCGGCAAATTTCTTCAGTTTCAGAAACTCAATATCAGATAAGCAGCGGTAAAATTCAACACGTGTTCCTTCTCTGTGTTTCTCTTTCAACAAGTCATTTGCTTGCAAATCAATGAGCTCCAACTGTAGTTCAATTGGAACATCATCAAGGTTACAATAGAGCGGATTCTAGAACAGAAGAATGTCACTCTCAGTTCTCTAAAGATCTGAAAATCTCTCCCCCAAAAAATGCTTTTTCTCGGAAAATCGAGGTTGACATCTTCGGCGATTGCAGTGCAAAACTCTTTGAACCAGGGAAGGACTTGGGATGGCGCGAAATAAGCAAACATTACAATAAACAATAAAATCTTGATGCAATAATTTATAATTGAAAATAGTAAATTTAATAAACATACCCACCAGGAGGTCTCCGCACGTGTGAAGATGTCCTCTTATTCTAAACATAATATTTACATTTAAATTGTATCAACCTCTCGTGTTCCATACGTCATATCAAGCAAGTTCGAGTACCGTCGGCGGGCCGGGTGAAATGACGTCGCGGGCCGAATCCGGCCTGCGGGCCGTAGTTTGGTGAACTCTGCCTTAGAAGAATATGGAATAGACCAAGTTACCAGACTGCTGAACATAATATATAATACTGGAGATTTACCCCCTGAATTATGTAATTATACATTTATTAAAATCTCAAAGAAATCAGAAGGCTTGGAATATGATCAACATCGAACAATTAATATAACGATCCATATCACGAAGATTTTGCTAAGAATTATCATGCAAAGCGTTATAAAGCTAATACAACCCGAAATGGGAGAAGAACAATGTGTGTTCGCAGAAGGCGAAGGTACAATTAATGCTGTGTATATGTTGAGAACATTAATTGAACGTTCTAGAAGTAAACAACGACCTACATCTTAGCTTTATTGATTACAAAATGGCTGTTGATAAAGTAAGATATGTCAACATGATAAAGATGCTTGCAGATCTACAAATTGATGGGAAAGACCTTAGACTTGTAATAAAAAAAAACATATATTGGAAACAATAAGCTAATTATCTCGGAAAAGTCACAACATTTGATGGGAGATGCCTTGAAGAGATTATAACAAGAATAGCCATGGCGAAGATAGGCTTTTGCAAGAGAAAAACATACTGACCAATAAAAAGATGTCAATTGCAACGAGGAAAAGAGTGTTGAAGTTCTACATAGAACCTGTACTTTTGTATGGATGTGAAGATTGGACAATGAGCAGACAAACTGGAAAAAAAAACAAAAAAAAAACATCAGATGGCGGTGGGAATGTGATTTCTCGGGAAAATGTAAAGAATAACATGCACAGACAGAAAATGACCAAGTCCTACAATAAACAAAATGAAAATCGTATACTGATTAGAGAAATTAGACGTAGACAATCAATTATTTTGGCCACGTTATGAGAAGAAATAAACTGGAGAACTTGATGCCAACTGGGAAGATCGAGGGGAAGAGAACATAGGGAAAGCAGAGAAGTAAATACCTAGATGGCTTGGCCACGTAGTATGGCCGAAACATGAAAATAGAGCTGATCCATGACTCTGGCGATCGAGTGAGATGGCGAATCGTGACAGCCCACGCTGATCGGCATGACACATGATGAATGAATATTTTTATATGACATATTCTAACACATCCCAACTTTCCCGATTATAGTTATAGCTCATGCCGTGTGGAATTGGTGATCAAGTCTATCCAGTCTTCTTTCTCGTGTGCTGACAATCATTTCTGATATTGATGTTCCTCCATTCCATGTCAAACTGTCCAGCATCTTCTCTCTGGGTTTCCTACTGCCTCTTACCCCCTCCCATTGTTCAACTTTCTTACTGTGACGACATACTCTAGCCTTTCCCTGTTTGTCATATGCTTAGTCCACTCAGTATTGTATGCTGCCGAGATATGCATTTTCAAGGAGCATATGGCGAACCTATGTGGACCAGTGAAGCTCTCAGCTAACAGTTCTGTTTGTGACATTTCGGAATAGGCGCGTAGCAAACGTTGTATGCTGATGTATAGTAATAATAAAAAGAAGAAGAAGAGAGGACGAACGAACGAACGAACGAACAAACAAACTTTATTTTCAAACTGTTAAGAATTGGGCACGCAGGCCCGTCTAACATTCTGCCTTTCTATCACTCTCTTTCATACATTATTTCATTCACACGTCATTCAAGGCTAACAGAGAACAGCAACAATATAAAAGATATGCATTATAAAGGCATGGGCAAAATGCAAACATCAAAACCACACGACTCAGTAATATTAGATAATGGTGTGACACTTGTTATCAGCGATGTAGAATATATTGGCCTACCAAAAGAGGACTGGCTGTTATACTAGGGTTTTGTTGTTGTTATTATTATTATTATTATTATTATTATTATTATTATTATTATTATTATTATTATTATTATTATTATTATTATTATTATTATTATTATTATTAAGGGGGAAGGTAATCCGTTCTGAGATAGTGTTCGAATAATTTGCGATTATATGAATAGGGATTGGTGATGTCTTTGATTTCTTTTGGAAGATTGTTCCACAGCTGAGCTGCAGAGTACGTTTAGCTTGTTTTGTATAAGTCAATCCTAGGCTTCGGAATGTGTAATATATTTAAACGTTTACTGTGTCTAGCATTATATTTAAACAATGGCCAAAGGTAATTTGGGGCATTCCGATGTAGGATTTTGTGAATTAGTTTAGCCTTATTGAAAAGCAGACGTTTGCGGAGTGGTAGTAACTGAAGGCGTTTATGCAGGCTAGGATTATAAGATAAATGTTTGCTATAAATTAGACTCATGGCCCGTTTCTGGAGTGAGTAAAGTCGCTTGGTGTTTGAATTAGAACAACCGACCCAGATAGAATGGGAAAGAAGAAGAAGATTAAGAAGAAGTAGGAGGAAGATGAAGAGGTGGAGGATGAGGCGAAGGAGGAGGATGAATAGGAGGAGGAGAAGAAGCAGAGAAAGATGAAGGGGCAGGAGGACAAGAAAAGAAGAATAAGTAAAAGAGGAGGACAGTAAGAAAAGAGGGGAAGGGGTGTGAATAAGAAGAAGGTAGTAGTAATAGTAGTAGTAGTAGTAGTAGTAGTAGTAGTAGTAGTAGTAGTAGTAGTAGTAGTAGTAGTAGTAGTAGTAGTAGTAGTAGTAGTAGTAGTAGTAGTAGTAGTAGTAGTAGTAGTAGTAGTAGTAGTAGTAGTAACAACTAAATTCGATAGTTTTCCGCATGTCCAGATTTCTATAAATTTCCATAAATATGTAATTAAATAACACACACACACACACACACACACACACACACACACACACACACACACACACACACTCACACACACGCAAACGCGCCGCACACACACACACGTGTGTGTGTGCGTTTGTGTGGGTGGTTGTGGGTGGGTGGACACATATGTGCGTGCGTGCGTGCCTCTGTGTGTGTGTGTGTGGGCAGGCGGGGGGGGGGTGGTTGTCAGGGTTTTGCGTAAGGCAAGAAATGTAGCTCGTTTACTGACAAGTGAGATACTAAATATTACTATTAAATAACTCGACGTGAATACCCGATGATATAATTCGCACTCTTTATTCGCGCAATGCACTCATCAGAAACAATACAGGCATCGCGCAATCATAATTCACAATATCATTATATCATAAATACAATCAATCAAAGAATACATCAATGCAATCCACTTACAAGTCAAACACACCAGGCGTTCAGTCTCCAACAGTCATACAGGTTAGCTATCAATGCTTGCTCAAACACTCAGGCCTCATTCAATCGCGTCCGTCCAGTACGGCTTCCAAGCCCTGTCTGACCAGCCGTTCAGCATACACGTTAGTTGGGGTCGAGTCACCTTGCGTGACCCACAATGTTCACGCTGTGTTCCCGCTGACCCACGACTGCTTAGCGTCGCTCAGTGTTGAGCCCGGCTGGGCTTCTCTGGGGCTGTCGAAGACGCCGCGCTATAACTTTATTGTTTAACATAGCTCAGCATTGAGCTCGGTTGCATTGCCTGGCGTTGGTACAGACAACGCGTTGCAACTCCGGGTGAGAATCTGACACTCTCCACCCCCCCCCCCCTTTTTCAAGAAAGGTTTTCCTTTCGTGTACTCTATATCGTTGTTATTTACCTTGTCAGAATCGAACTTTGTACTTCATCTGACGTAAATCTTTGATTGTTATTAATATGTACAGGTGATTAGCAAACAATATGCATACAATCGTTATGTTTAACCATCAAGTACACCCGTCAAGTACAATCACTTTGATGGATATTACCTCGCTGTATTCTGACACAGCCAGTCCGGTAGGTTATGGCTAACTCGCCCCTCCCTCTCAACCAAAAAACAAAAATTCCAAATCGTCAGGTCAGACCGTGAGTATCTACCTGTAAGATAACTCTAACATTAGACCTCTAACCTTATTTAATCATAGTGTCCAATGAAGGTCTACAGTTTTGGCAATTCTCTCCATACACAAATGACGTCACATTGACGTGTTATCCATCAGGCAAACATGTTGATAGTTTCAATACATATTTACACATCACCAACAGTTGTTAGTTATGTCCCTTGGTTATAATACAAAAGTTTAGGGAAGGTAATTTTATCATGCTTTCAACGAAATGAATTACAAGTAAAATTTCAGTTCTTAGTGTCATAATTTGATACTTATTGACAAAAGTGCACAAAAGGTCACTGTTGTGAAAAAGTAAATCAAGTTACGATGCTGAGATTACATCTAACAAAAATCAACATATACAATTCTGTATATGGAAATATTTCATACCCAAAGTTTCATACAATTGTCATAGATGTTTGAACATTTTAGTATCGTCTGCTAACTTTCAAATTAATATGCAAATATACCGAAAGTGTACAGCCGTGTTGTTCCACAAATGTGTTATGTTGACATTCACATCAAGGTCTTCCGTTCTAGATGGACTTTAAACAAACGGAGCAACCAGTTGTTGTCATCAGCTGTTGGATAGTTTCTTCCGTGTTCTTCTGGATTAGGTTGTCACGGTCATCATTCGTACTTGTTAAAACGCCGTGGACTCATCTTTGTTCGTGTACTCAGGATTATTTGACGCTGTTCAAGTTCGGTAAGTCTTTGGGTCCTGTAGTACTGTCATGTGACACTTGTGGTGTCTGTTTCTTATAATATTACATATTTACAATACTATTCACATTCTTTCACATATCTCACAGTTATACGACACATTCATTCACATAATAATAATATCTACACAATTTATTTACTATGGGAGATTAAATCTTCCCTATCACATCATTCTTCACAGCGTTACTGACATGATGTCACAATTGGCTGTGGTGTTGATCACTATTTAATTTGCAGTTTATACACCATCTGCAGTGTGCTCGGGTGTTACATGGCTACTGGGTAAGTCGTATGGACATCTAGATAGAAGATCGGCCAGTGAGGTTTGTGAGCCTCTTATATGTCAGACTTCGAAGCTAAAATCCTGCAGAAGAAGGGACCATCTTGCCACTTTGTGGTTACTTGGAGTTACTCTGGTGATAATCGTCAAAGGACTATTGTCTGTCTCTACAATGAAATGTTTTCCTAACAGAAATCTTGAAAGTTTACGTACCGAAAACACAAGAGCGAGGGCTTCAAGTTCCGGCGTGCTGTAATTCCGTTCCCTGGTGTTCAGTTTTCGAGAGACGTAGTATACAGGGTGCAAGATTTGGTCATGTTCTTGAAGAAGCACCCCTCCAATGGCTACGGAGCTCGCATCACATCTTAACCTGACAATAGTGCTAAGATCGGGTAATTTTAGAATAGGTTCACTAGAAAAATAAGCTAATACTTTCGCAAATGCAGGCCTTAAACATTCGCTGTTCACAATGACATTAAGTTGTTTATTTGTTAGTAAATCAGTGAAACATTTGGTCAATTCAGCAAAATGAGGAATAAATTGTCTATAATAATTTACAAGACCTAACACACTTCGCAACTCTTTCTTGGTTGTCGGAAGCGACAATTTCAAAATTCTGGATATGATGTTATCATCAGTCGATATAAAGCCATTTGAGATCTTATAGCCCAAAAATGAAATTTCTTGAAAGGCTATATCGACTTTGGATGGTTTTACTGTCAGTCCATGTTGTCTAATCCTGTCGAATGTCTGCTGTAGTGCCGTTATGTGGTCTGTCATGTTCTTTGTATGTATGCAAATGTCGTCCATGTACCAAATGATGTTAGAAATGTCTGTCAAAAGAAGTCTTGTCATTCTGACAAATGTGGCTGGAGCATTAACTAGCCCGAATGGTAATTTGCACCATTCGTATAGTCCCCAGGGTGTGGCAAATGCTGTCAGATGTATGCTGTCAGCATGTACAGGTATTTGCCAATAACCTTTTGTCATGTCAAGTTTAGTAAAGTACCGTGAGTCAGGCAGTTCAGTTAGTATGTCTTCACAGTTGCTCATTGGCTCCAAATCCAACTGTGTGATGCTGTTGAGTTTCCGATAGTCAACACAGAGTCTTATTGTGTCGTCCTTTTTCCTCACAATGACAATAGGAGAACAAAAATGTGATTGTGAACGTCGAATGATATGGTTTGCTTCTAAATCAATAATTTCTTGGTGTAGTTTTTCTTTGTAATGTATAGGAATGGAATATGGTCTGCATTTTATTGGGATGTCGGATGTCAAAATAATATGATGATGCACTAAGTCTGTCTGTCCTGGGTGGTTAGAAAAAATCGTACTGTATTCTTGTAACACTTGTCTGCAACTGTCGGTCTGTGTCTTCGTCAGCTTAGGATTTACCTTTATGTCCTGTAGGTTGGTTGTCGTGTCAAATACTGGTGTCGGTATCTCGTCAGTATCGTTGTCGTCTGTCTGGTCCACTATTGTTGTGCTTGCTGTAGTCTCTACTTGGTCGTCGTCCCTGTGGTAATATGGTTTAAGCATGTTAATATGGAACATCTTGTGTTTGTCCCTAACTGCAATTTCGTAATCTACTGTCGAAATTTGTCGTAACACTTTAAACGGTCCTTGCCATGAGTCTGTGAGAAGATGTCTGTCACTTGGCAATAGAAGAAGAACGTCCTGTCCTGGCGTCAGAGTAATTGTTATATTTCCTCTGTTAGCGTACTGTCGGTAGATAGCACCTGATTTTTGTAGTGCTTCTTTCGCTAACACACATGATTTCATGATTCTATCGCGCAATGATGTTACATGTTCATACGATGAAATGGGTGTAGGTATGGTTTTACTTTCAGTCAACATAGACTGGTACAAAGATAATGGGCCGCGTGGTTTGGCACCATATAAAATTTCAAATGGTGAGAATCCAGTGCTGGCATGGGGCACTTCCCTGTATGCAAATAAAATTGCAGGTAGATACGTATCCCAATCTTCAGGGTGTTCTTGGGTAACTTTTGAGAGCATATGTTTAAGATCACCGTTAATCTTTTCTATAATACCAGTGGAGTGTGGGTGGTAGGGGCTGTTAAAACACTGCTTCACACCCAACATTTTAGTAAAGGCTTGCGTCGCTGAGGCAATGAACTGACTACCCCGATCTGAGAGGATGGTATCAGGGAATCCTACCCTTGCAAAAATATGGAAGAAGACTTCCATGATATCTTTGGAAGTTATGTTCTTCATCGGAATTGCTTCTAGGCCACCGACTACAGAGATCAATTATTGTTACAATATATTTATTGCCTCTCGATGTTATGTGGTTAAGAGGACCAACTATATCGACCGAGATCTTCTCAAACGGTCTGCTTGCCAAATCAGTGATTTGCAGTTCAGCTTGCGGGTGTTTACCCTTTTTAACAAGCTTTTGGCAGATGTGACACGATCTGCAATACTGTTTGGTATCACTACAGAATTTAGGCCAATAGAATTGAGTAAGTAACCTTGCTCTTGTTTTAGCATAAGCCATATGCCCTGCGAAGAGTATGTCATGCGCTAGCTTTAATGCTTGGTTGCGGTTTTCTGAAGGTAGCACCGTTTGTTCTGTAGTGCTAGAACCTTTGGTATAGTACCGTGTCAGAATTCCGTTATTCAGAGCAAAATACCATTTAGCGTTCTTTGCTACTCGTGGCTTTTGGCCTATTAGTTTAAAATAGTTTTGCAAAGATCGACCGGCTTTTTGAGCTGTTATAAATTTCTCCCTGGTTGTTTCAGGAGATGTTACAGCTGGGTTTATTAGTTGTAAAGCCTCTGTCTGATAGATTCGATCTTGCATTTGAGCAGTAGAGCTAGTTACTGCATTTGTAATATCAAGGTTATCATTCACATTACAAGTTGGTGTTACATTCAAACAACTACATTCATGTGCTGGCGTTGCCGAATTGGCATACATACTTTCATTTACAGGTGGTAATACATCATGAATGTTGATTTGTGATGAAGGTGAAATGGTATTATCAATGTTACAAGTGACAGTGGATGTAATACTGTTATGTGGCATATCATTTACCTCAGGAAGGTTACCAATGATAACATCGCAACAAGGATTGGTTAATGCTGCGCATTTGACCTTTCCTGTAAGAAATGGTGTACTTATGTATGCCCATGCAAGCGGGTATTTCTCGATGTTACCTGAGAAAGTTCTGGATGCAACATATTTACCACTATATTCTGATGGTAAGATATAGTCTCTCTTAACGCCAATGAGAGTACTGCCGCTATCTCGTAAAACGGTGGCAGCTCTACCGTTAACATACCAATGGTGGATAATTAATTTACCTTGGGAGTTAACCACTAAATTGGCCTCCTCATTTGTAACAGGTATAGAATGGCCACATGTTAAAACTACATCCTCATGAAAACGATCACAGATGGTACATTTTTCATGGTGAAACACATCAATGGAATGTGCTGAGTTTACAGGTGGATCTTCTACACTTTCATCTTCTGAGGAAGAGCTATCAAACATGGCTGCATTAGCCTTTCTGGTCATTACCTTTCCTTTACAATCATGGCGCCAATGTCCATACGCCTTACAAAGGAAACATTTGGTGAGACGTTTGTAGCTCTTTCTTTCTTTATCTTGCTTAGATATGTAGTTCTGCAAGTAAGAAGTGTACCCTGGATGTTGGTCACACATTTCACTTTCATTGTGTGATAAGTGGCAATATCTGCACTGATAAATTTCTCAGCAGATTGTTTATAGGGCTTTTGTTTGTTGTAGGGCACTGACTTAGATCTCCCATATGTAGCGGCTGCTACAAAGTCTGTGCTAGTCAATCCACTAGTGAAACATTGTTTATTGGCTGAAAAATAACCTGAGCCACGACTTTCAATCTGTTGTACACTTTCACACTGACATTCCAATAGAAATTTCGAAAATGGAGGTGGGAGAGATGTAATACTTTTATCTCTCAAAATAAGATCTGTCAATCTATCAAAATTACCATTCACTTTGGCTGCTGACAGCCACTTAGAAAAAATATTTTGTACTTCTGAGATGTAATCAGAGAACGTTTGTATTGGTTTAGGAGACACTTTACTAAACTGTTCTCTGTAGCCTGCTTCATCCAGCAGGAAATGAGACATAATTTTAGTCTTAATATACTGATAATCTTTCTTCAGGTCATTTGGAATAGACTCTATCACTTTCAGAGATTCCCCAGAAAGACTTCTCATGTATATTATACTCCATTCAGACTTTGGGATCTGGTAATGATCCATGATACATTCAAACTTTTGGGTGAAGGCTGCTATGCAGTCACCTGTGGTGTAACTTTTAATAAGCCCTTGGTATTTCTTGTATGGCTGATCTTTGTCTGATTTTCTATCTTCCTTTTCTTTGGAAGTTTCTGCTTTCAGCTGTTCAATTTTTAGCTGTATTTCAAGCTCTTCTCTCTTGCTCTGAGCTAAAATTTCAGCTTGTTTCAAAGCAGTATCTGATTCTGTCTGTTTAAGTTTTAAAGCAGTTTCTGACTCTGCCTGCTCTCTCATCACGCTCATTAGCTTTTTCCTGTAATAGGAGGTATTCTGCAAATTTTTTCTCACTCCAGACTCTCAACTCTTCACCAGAAAGATTCATATTTAAACCCATTTCGATGTAATCGTTGAACTAGACATGATGAACAATATGTATGATGAAATAGATACACACAATTAATTATGTTGTTAATAATTTAAATAGTTTACAGTTCTTAATAATACAGATTATGTTTTGGGCTGATCAACGAAAGTCTAAAGAAGAGAAAAAAAAATGTATACTCAAGTATTCCTGGGACAATGTGTCGGACAATGGCTGTTCAGTACTGTCCGAAATCACACTTGATCTTAATTCAGGTCGACAAAAAAAATTTGGAGTTTACACGGAACAGGTATGGATGACACAAAACAACCTGTTGTTTTTGGAACAAGAGAAATTAGAACATGTGCAAGTGTGTGGTATATGTAATGTCACTTAAGTTTTTGTAGGTTTGTATGTCGTCAAGTATTTTTGTTAGTCATTTCACCGCAATCAACAACTCTCTTTTCACACTTTTCAGACTTTCCGCTTACACTACTCCTACTCAATGACATTCAAGGACATGGCCGCCATTTTTGTTTTTATTTTATTCACTAGATCGGTTGAAATTCACTAAGTACGAAGACGCCACGTTTGGACTTATAACTCAGTCTTCGCACTTATGGTTTAAATAACTCAACACGAAAGATCGTACTTATCCTTTAATTTATAGTTATTTTATCACCTAGACGATGTCAACACCATCGCACTTCTGCTCTATCTTATATTTTACACGTTTGCATTTGTTCAAAAACCCGGACGAAAAGCCTCCACGTTCGCACTTGTCAGGGTCTTGCGTAAGGCAAGAAATGTAGCTCGTTTACTGACAAGTGAGATACTAAATATTACTATTAAATAACTCGACGTGAATACCCGATGATATAATTCGCACTCTTTATTCGCGCAATGCACTCATCAGAAACAATACAGGCATCGCGCAATCATAATTCACAATATCATTATATCATAAATACAATCAATCAAAGAATACATCAATGCAATCCACTTACAAGTCAAACACACCAGGCGTTCAGTCTCCAACAGTCATACAGGCTAGCTATCAATGCTTGCTCAAACACTCAGGCCTCATTCAATCGCGTCCGTCCAGTACGGCTCCCAAGCCCTGTCTGACCAGCCGTTCAGCATACACGTTAGTTGGGGTCGAGTCACCTTGCGTGACCCACAATGTTCACGCTGTGTTCCCGCTGACCCACGACTGCTTAGCGTCGCTCAGTGTTGAGCCCGGCTGGGCTTCTCTGGCGCTGTCGAAGACGCCGCGTTATAACTGTAGTGTTTAACATAGCTCAGCATTGAGCTCGGTTGCATTGCCTGGCGTTGGTACAGACAACGCGTTGCCACTCCGGGTGAGAATCTGACAGTGGTGGTCATTGTTACAAATAAGCAGAGAAAGACACTTATTTGTTCTGACAGTCGAAAATTGCTGTCAAAGGCGAAAGTAAATTATCTCCCTGTGGATGTAGAAGGTAAGGGGAAACCACCACATTATCTACTCTAGATTTCAGTTTCAGATGGCCGTTGTTAAATACAAAGCAAACAAACAAATGCAGGACAGTTAGTGGCCTGGTGTTGTAATAATTTACATTGATGGCGCTGTGCTAAGAAGTGAAAGGAGTGCCTTGGACTTTGTGGTGAATGTTAGTGGGCGGTCTTTTGTGCCTGCTGTATGATACCACAGCCGGCTTCGTGGCTTAGAGGTTAGCGAATTTTCTCCGTAATCTCGTATACTCTCGTGGGTAACGTGATGACGGTGAGAATCAGCAGTGGTTCGAATCGCATCGGTAACTTACGGGGTATGTGAGCCGGCCGCTCAGAAAGCAATGGCAAACTACTGAGCGTAATCTTGCCAAGAAATCAACATACAGCTGAAAGATGCTGGTGTTGACAGTGATGTCCTGTAAAGGATATGAAAAAAAAACATGTGATACCACAGCATCTAGCCTGAGAATGGAGGCAGAGACAGTCAAAGTGGCGTTCCGCTGATTGGAGGACAGACAGCACACCCGTGTCGTGATTGTAACGGACTTGCAAAGTATGATAAGAAAGGCATGGTTCGTAACGAATTGTAGTCAACAATCAGATATAGAGAGCATCGGTGTCATCTCTGTTGTGGGTCCGCAGGACATGCTGATGTGGTGGGAAACGAGCAGACAGACAGACTGACTGGGTCTGTACCGCTTGGTTGTGTATTGGTGAATGATAAAGTAGATGTGGTCGTAGCCCATGGGATCATGTGTATAGTGCAGGAGAACAGATCGATCATCACGGCATGGAGAGAATGGAGTGACTAGAGGAACACGGGAGACCGAGGAAAGGCCAGACGGACACATAATCAGATTGCTACTTGCACCATTAATGTTGGGATTCTTTGCTGGCTGTTGAAGATAAGGACGGAGCTCGTATTGGAATTCCTGAGTGCTATGATGTTGGTTCTTGACTCAACTCAACTCATATGCACACTCTTAGTTTTCTTACTTTTGCTGTTCTATCTGTTCCTATTCATGAAGCTTCTAGTTGCTTTCGTTTGACATAACAATGCATGTTATTCTTTTAATTTGGGACATCATATTTTCATCGCCCGTCAGCAGAGAAAGAGCATATATTCAAGACTACTCTTTGCCTGTAATTTGTCTGTGCCGATATATGTGTATGTCGGAGGTCAGCATGGCAGAATGGATGAGAACGCACGTTCTTAAACATCCAGTGTGCTGATGCCGAGATAGCGGGTTCAACCCCCTACACTGGTCAGTTGGACTAAACTGTTGACTTCTCGTCCTTGACTCGAAAGCAAACCAGTACATACAGGGTGTATTTTTAATGACTGTGGGGTTTTTGAAAATATTGCTGTTCCAAGTTTTGTATTTACCTATTATGTTGCATGAACTCCACAGAGGGTGAATACAAAACATGGAACGGCAATATTTTCACAGAAGGGGTGAAAAGTGAAAATTGTAACCTGCCGATGACCCGCAGACTACACAAATCAACCCCACCTCCACGTGTGTAGAATGGGAAACCATGACCGCGAGGTCATGGGATAACGTGGATTGGCTCGCCATAGGGGATGGACTCCCTATGGTCAGATTTTTGTCCTAAACCTGCGACTGGCCTAGCAAGCCGGCAGGGGATCTTCATACTGCTCTTAGAAAAACTAAGAAGTATAAACGGACTGAGACTAAAGTGGGGGTTATAGCTGCACTAGATTTTATTAGAAGGCAGCAAGTCAAATGGTTTGGCCATGCAAGTAGGTTACCAACTAACAGTATACCACAACAAGCAATGATGTACAGATGTCATGATTTCACTGTGTATCAACCAGATAATGACAATACAGACGGTCATATTCATAGCCTGTGTGCAAAGCCACATTTGGTTTTAACCAGGACAGAAAAACCAATAAAGTCTGACTGCACAGCTGCAGTTGTTTACCAGTTAGATCAAAGACACCGCTAACCTGGAGAAGTCTCCAGCATCAAACAGGAAAATCGTCTTTGACAGTCCCCACAAGACGGGAAATTGTAGGCATATGTTGAAAAAAGGGGGAGGCGACTTGTGCATGGATTGTCCAAAAGGAGAGATAATCTACTCTTGTGACATTGATTAAACCCAAGGAAGAGAATTTATTCAGACATGGATAATCTGCCCTTGAACCACTTTTGTTAACATCAAAAGAACGTCACGTGGCCACTCAAGGCTGTTGGGTAAAAACATGCTTTGTTTGCAAGTAGTGTAACTCTGAGGATTGACTTGCACGGACGTGTTTGTCACTGCAGTGGATTTAAAAAATATCTACCGTGTGCGGAAATTAATTAGATTTAATTGTACACGTGCCTGTTATGGCAAAATGTGGATGTGATTTCGAAGACACTGCTGTGTTGTGCTTAAGGTATTGTAGAGAGTATATTTAAGCCTAGTTAATATAAGCAGTAGCCTCGGTAAAACTTGCTAGAGTAATGAATAGAATTAGCTCTGCTAGTGAGAATTGTGTAGTGGGGTGATATTTGGGGACATTGGGGATGGGGAGAATGTACAATGATGGGATCTTCTAGTGATGTCTGCTAGGGGTCTACACTTTACATTTTGCTCTGTCCTGATCTTAACCCACTGCAGACCGGAGTGAAGAACTCCTATGCCCATGACAGAGTTGGTTCACTGTCATGTATCTGAGTGAGGCGAACACCCCCCCCCCCCCCAATGGAGGTCAGGGACAGTTGCTATCACCAAATGTGTTGTTCTCTCGTTGACAGGTTCCTTTAGGTCACTCAAGTCACTGAGAATGGAGACCTTGGTGCAGGCAGTTGGTCAACATCTTTTGCACTTAGCCCATGATAAAAGGGTTTACGGGAACAAGCATAAGAGGGATTATCAAACGTCACACATTAACAGAATACAAGAAATTGTTTTCTCCGCACCATTTTGGAGGAAGACCAATCGTCAAATTAATGTTTCAAACATCACTTGGGAACAGAATAGTAGAAAGTGAATTTCTTTTACACCACCTGGGAAAAGACCAGTGGGCAGTATGTTTTACACGACAGGTGAACAAACAAAGAGATACAGTTATTCCCCATCACATGGGAATAAAGCAGTATAAACTGATTAGGAAGTTAGTATAACAATGGTCTTGTGAACAGTAGACACTTGAAACAGGAAGTACATTTATTTCAAAGAACAGTATATTCGTGTCCTCACTAGACAAGGGTGTTATAAGTATAAGAACAAATTAGACATATATTAACTGTGTGATCCAGACAGGATTTAGGGTCGGACTGTGACTAGTTCTTTTGAGTGATCAAACAGCCACCGGTGGAAATCTACATCTAGCAGGATGGACACATACCTGGGTGAGGTCCTCGTGGAATGAATGAGGATATGGTGTGATCCTTTCTGTGATGATAGGGCTGGGCTCTTCAGCTACCTGGTCTATGTCCGCACCCAATAGAAATATTCGACACACATTCTACCCTTTACACACACACACACCTCTCACACCTATACTCTTGGTTTAATAAATTATTTTGTATTTATTTGTTAAAGCTTGAGTTGTGGAGTATGTTATGTTGGGGAAAAGTGAGAGGGGGCATGATACAAGGGTGAGTGAGAGTAAGAAAGAGGTGTTTGCAGACCGACGGAGTTTTGTGGACGGAGTCTGGTGGTTTCTCTAGGACAATAATATTGGGGTAATAAAAATGTAGTGTTTGATTCCCCACACTCCAGGGACAACACGAAAGTAAGTAAGGAAGACTTGCGACATTTATTGGGGGCTCGTAAACGTGATCTTTGGACTGTGGGATCTCTCGTAAACGTGATCTTTGGATCGTGGGATCTCTCGTAGACGGGATCTTTTGACAGCGGGATCCTCTGACAACGGGTTCTTTAGACACCGGATCTTTTGTTAAAAGACGGAGATATTGTTAGAGAGAGAATCCAGCTAGAGTGAATGTGGATAGGGGTTAGGATACATATCTTACCTGTTCACACTTCACACGTCTGCATAGGTCTGTGGTCCTGATTCTGCTCTTGTCACTGAGTGATTGTGTTGTGTGTGGTCTTAATTATTAGATTAACAGTGATTGTTCATTATATATATATTCCTCTTGGAGATAATCTGCACCCTATCTGCTGACTTACCTGTCTGAAAAATGGCCACTCCTAAATTAACTGGGGCAGAACTAAGGGAAAAGGGGGAAGGAATGGGGTTGTCTGGTTCAGCTTTAACGGATTACATACAGGAAGTGGAGAGAGAGTATCGTCAAGCAGAAAGAGATGATCGGAATGCCGAATTGGAATTGAGGAAGCTGGAGTTAGAAACTAAGAGGATAGAAGCTGAGCAAGCCACTAGAAGGATGGAACTTGAGGCAGAGCAGGAGGCTCAGAAAAGGGAGCACGAGTACAGGATGAGGGAACTTGAGTTGAAGAGACAATCTAATGGGGAAACTGAGGGTGCAGTTGGAGGTTCCTCAGTCCCAGGCTCAACTTCAGCAGGTGGACATAGTTACCATGCTATGAAGTTTCCTCTAGCAATCTACGAGGAGGACAAGGAGAAGATTGACCAGTACCTTCAACGCTTCGAGGCCATGTCCGTGGCTATGGGTCTGGACCGTGAAAAATGGAATCTCAAGCTATCCCAGGGATTACGCGTGACCGGCTACGAGGTTTATTCTCGCCTGCCACCAGGACATGAGAACAACTATGACGAATTGAAGACGGCTCTGCTGAAACGATTCGAGGTTACGTCACATACCTACCGGAAAAAATTTCGAGTAGCGAAACGAGAACCGGGAGAGTTGTTTGCCGCCTACGGTTTGCGTCTAAAATCCTATCTTCACAAGTGGATGGATTTGGCTGGGTTCGCACATGACTATGAGAGTCTGGAAGAACTAATGGTGGTCGACCAGCTGAAGAAGCAAATGTCAAAACCTCTCAGGACATTCCTGGGAGAACAAGGAGCGGAACGTATTGACCTCGTGACAAAATTAGCAGAACGGTTCGTAGAGGTACATGGGGAGGCCGGGGAAAACCTTCCCACCAACACCAAAAGTCAGGAGAAACATGACAAGAAGAAAGCCAAAAGCTCAGGAACAAAAAAGGGGGAACCTTATGTGCAAAAATCAGAGGATAGTTCAGAGAAGACGAAGGAGGGAAGCAAGAGCTCTTCGAGCTCTACACCAAAACGACAGTGGTCGGAGAAGTGGTGTTCAATTTGTAAGTCACCCACTCACAATACGAGGGACTGCAAATCGAAGGCTAAGAGCCCTCACTTCGCAGCATGTCAAGTGACTTCCAAGGAGGTTGTCACGGAAAATGCCAAAGTCAGCAAGAAGGCTCGCCATCAGGAGAGCTCACTCAAGGCCGGTACTAGAAAATCTAGGACAGGGAAATGGTGCAACCAATGCAAGTCAAACACGCACAATGCTATTGACTGCAGGGAAGAGTCAGGAGATTCTCAATTCGTTATGTGCCCCGGGAGACCTAAGGTGGAGCCCACTGAACAGGTCGAGGCCGACGAAGAGACTCCAGACCAGGAAAAACCACCTGTAGTGGAATTGGTAGAGGTTAACGGTCGTCAAGTGGAGTGTTTGTACGACACAGGACTGGACGGGGAGGCCGTGATTTCTGCGGATCTGGTACACCCAGAACAATTCACAGATGAGACCATGGAAATACAGCCTGCACAGAAGAGTGCTGTAGCCATGAAGTTGCCCATTGCTAACGTGGAGATTCGGTCAAGATATGTCACCGGCACAATCAAGGCTGCTGTATTGACCGATCCCATTTTCCCAGTAATCCTTGGTTTCCGGTATGTCTTTCTGGGAATGCCCAGGGAGCCAATCCATATGGGAGCAATACAGACTCGCTCTCAGACGAGAACGGACGGAAGAGGCAGAAGCAATTGTGACTAACCCACTGCCGGGGGAGCTACGAACTGCCCAGAGTGAGGATGATACTTTACGTCCTTGCTACAAAAAGCTGCAGAAAAGTGCTGATCCACCACGACGGGGTCAGTACTACACGAAGAACAGGATACTCTACAGGAGAGCAGGAAGGGGAAACAACCTATACGGTCAGTTGGTCGTTCCGAAAGCTCACCGGTCCCAGATTCTTCATATGGGGCATACCATCTCCTTTAGTGGACACATGGGTATTGCCGCCACCATGCAGCGTATTTCCTGCCACTACTATTGGCCGGGAATGACAGAGGATGTGCGTCGGTATGTGAAGTCATGCCCTGAGTGCCAGAGGGTGGCACCGAAACACTGGACAGCACCGGTGGTCTTGGGTGAGATGTCCATTATGAACTCTCCTTTCGAGAGGGTAGCCATCGATATCGTGGGTCCACTTCCCAGGACTAGGAAGAGGAACATGTATATACTCACAATGGTGGATTGCTGTACAATGTGGGGTGAAGCCATACCGTTGACCACGATTGACTCGAAACGAGTGGCGGATGCACTGATGGAGGCCTTTACAAGATTAGGCTTTCCAGATCAAATTCTGACGGACAATGGGTCCCAGTTTTGTGGAAAACTCATGGAGGAGGTATTTAGAGTGTTTCACTCTAACCACATACATACCAGCCCTTACCATCCTCAAGCCAATGGACAAGTAGAGCGTTTCAACGGCACGTTGATGACAATGCTCAGGAAACTGGCGCAGGAAAAACCTGATAGGTGGGATGAATATATCACAGCAGCACTCTTTGCCTATCGGGAAGTTCCTCATGGCTCAACAGGACTACCACCCGCTACGTTGCTGTTTGGTCGTCCAATTAAAGGACCGTTGGAAGCCATGTTGAGGAGTTGGACTGAAGAGGGGACGTCAGAAGAAGTGATCTCTTCCTATAAATACGTGGAGGAACTAAAAGAAAAACTCCACAAAGGATGGACTCTGGCAAATCAAAACTTGAAAAAGGCCAGGAAAAGACATGCGGCTTACTACAACCGTAGGTCAAAAGACAGATCTCTAGAGGTGGGAGACAAAGTTTTGTTGCTACTCCCAACGGGAAACAACAAACTGGAGATAGGTTGGCAAGGACCATTTCCCGTGGAAAGGGTGATATCCAGAACCAACTATCAGATCCGGATCCGGGGAAAGTCGAAGATTTTCCATATCAATCTCTTGCGGAAATACGAAGAGAGACCCGGAGAAAAAGCAGCTCACCTCATGGCAATGGCAGTTGCAGTGGAGACAGAAGTGGGAACCAGCGAGGGCAGGGAATATCCCCTGGTACACCAGGAAACCTACAAGGATGTGCAGGTGAACCCTGATCTGACCTCCCAGGAGAGGGAGAAGATAACCCAGGTTCTCAGGTCTCATAAGGAGATACTGACTGATAAACCAGGACGAACGAGGTTGGTGGGAGTTTCGAGATGACGTTGACCACACAGGAGCCTGTTCGCCAAAAGGTTTACCCAGTGCCCTTCTCTAAAGAAAAGGCCCTGGAGGAGGAAATACAAAAACTGCTGGAGGATGACGTGATGCACCATCCACATCCCATACAATGCGGGGGTAGTTTTGTTACGGAAACCAAGTGGAGAACACCGGTTGTGTATAGACTACCGACTTCTGAACAGTCATACACAATTTCAGGTGGAACCTTTGCCGAATCCAACGCAGTTATTCGCTAGGCTCCATAAAGCTCGGTACTTTTCCAAGGTGGATCTGAGTCGGGGGTACTATCAAATACCAGTCAAACCGGAGATTCGACCACTGCTGGCCTTTAGTACACCCAGTGGACACTACGAATTCAAGGTCATGCCATTTGGACTCAGCAATGCACCTAGTGTGTTTACACGTATGATGAGGACTTTATTAGATCCTTTACAGGATCCGGCCATCATCTCCTTCATGGATGATATTCTGATTTCCAGTGACAGCTTGGATAACCATTTGCAATCCTTGGAGAGAGTGTTTAATAGACTCAAGGAAGCAGGGCTTACCGCTCGTCCAACCAAGTGCATGATTGGTTACCAGACTCTGGAATTTCTAGGTCACACCATCACTCCAGGACACATTGTCCCAGAAGAGAAGAACCTGGAGAAAATCAGAAATGCCCCAAGGCCAAAAACGAAGAAGGACGTGCGATCTTTTCTCTCGTTGTGTGGATTCTACCAGAAATTTATCCCACATTTCACTGAACTGGGAGCTCCATTGACGGAAACCTTGAAAAAGGGATTCCCGGACCAAATCATTTGGACACCAGAATGTGAGACTGCCTATAGTCAGTTAAAGGAGGCCTTGGTCAGTAAACCTGTATTACAGCTCCCGAACCTTTCCAAACAATTTGTGTTGAGAACTGATGCAAGTGGGATTGGGATTGGGGCAGCTTTGTTACAGGAAGGGAAAGACGATGCTTCGGTTTTGAAACCTGTGGCATACGCAAGCAAGAAGCTACTCCAGGCTGAGAGGAATTATTCGACCGTCGAGAGAGAGTGCTTGTCTCTCGTATGGGCCGTGCAAAAATTCCAGCCCTATTTGTATGGAGTTAAGTTTCGGGTCCAGTCAGATCATCAGCCCCTGATGTTCCTGGCTACTTCTCAGAAGCTCAACGCCCGTTTGATGCGGTGGTCGTTGTTACTTCAACCCTACAATTTCACAGTGGAATATATCCCTGGGAAGGAAAATGTTGGAGCGGACTTCTTATCAAGACACCCAGCTCCTGAAGAAGAGGAATGAATCATCTGGATGAATTCACAGTGGAGAAGAGTGAGATGGACTACTCTCTTAAGAGGGGGCCTATGTCATGATTTCACTGTGTATCAACCAGATAATGACAATACAGACGGTCATATTCATAGCCTGTGTGCAAAGCCACATTTGGTTTTAACCATGACAGAAAAACCAATAAAGTCTGACTGCACAGCTGCAGTTGTTTACCAGTTAGATCAAAGACACCGCTAACCTGGAGAAGTCTCCAGCATCAAACAGGAAAATCGTCTTTGACAGTCCCCACAAGACGGGAAATTGTAGGCATATGTTGAAAAAAGGGGGAGGCGACTTGTGCATGGATTGTCCAAAAGGAGAGATAATCTACTCTTGTGACATTGATTAAACCCAAGGAAGAGAATTTATTCAGACATGGATAATCTGCCCTTGAACCACTTTTGTTAACATCAAAAGAACGTCACGTGGCCACTCACGGCTGTTGGGTAAAAACATGCTTTGTTTGCAAGTAGTGTAACTCTGAGGATTGACTTGCACGGACGTGTTTGTCACTGCAGTGGATTTAAAAAATATCTACCGTGTGCGGGAAATTAATTAGATTTAATTGTACACGTGCCTGTTATGGCAAAATGTGGATGTGATTTCGAAGACACTGCTGTGTTGTGCTTAAGGTATTGTAGAGAGTATATTTAAGCCTAGTTAATATAAGCAGTAGCCTCGGTAAAACTTGCTAGAGTAATGAATAGAATTAGCTCTGCTAGTGAGAATTGTGTAGTGGGGTGATATTTGGGGAAATTGGGGATGGGAGAATGTACAATGATGGGATCTTCTAGTGATGTCTGCTAGGGGTCTACACTTTACATTTTGCTCTGTCCTGATCTTAACCCACTGCAGACCGGAGTGAAGAACTCCTATGCCCATGACAGAGTTGGTTCACTGTCATGTATCTGAGTGAGGCGAACACCCCCCCCCCCCCCCCAATGGAGGTCAGGGACAGTTGCTATCACCAAATGTGTTGTTCTCTCGTTGACAGGTTCCTTTAGGTTACTCAAGTCACTGAGAATGGAGACCTTGGTGCAGGCAGTTGGTCAACATCTTTTGCACTTAGCCCATGATAAAAAGGGTTTACGGGAACAAGCATAAGAGGGATTATCAAACGTCACACATTAACAGAATACAAGAAATTGTTTTCTCCGCACCATTTTGGAGGAAGACCAATCGTCAAATTAATGTTTCAAACATCACTTGGGAACAGAATAGTAGAAAGTGAATTTCTTTTACACCACCTGGGAAAAGACCAGTGGGCAGTATGTTTTTACACGACAGGTGAACAAACAAAGAGATACAGTTATTCCCCATCACATGGGAATAAAGCAGTATAAACTGATTAGGAAGTTAGTATAACAATGGTCTTGTGAACAGTAGACACTTGAAACAGGAAGTACATTTATTTCAAAGAACAGTATATTCGTGTCCTCACTAGACAAGGGTGTTATAAGTATAAGAACAAATTAGACATATATTAACTGTGTGATCCAGACAGGATTTAGGGTCGGACTGTGACTAGTTCTTTTGAGTGATCAAACAGCCACCGGTGGAAATCTACATCTAGCAGGATGGATACATACCTGGGTGAGGTCCTCGTGGAATGAATGAGGATATGGTGTGATCCTTTCTGTGATGATAGGGCTGGGCTCTTCAGCTACCTGGTCTATGTCCGCACCCAATAGAAATATTCGACACACATTCTACCCTTTACACACACACACACCTCTCACACCTATACTCTTGGTTTAATAAATTATTTTGTATTTATTTGTTAAAGCTTGAGTTGTGGAGTATGTTATGTTGGGGAAAAGTGAGAGGGGGCATGATACAAGGGTGAGTGAGAGTAAGAAAGAGGTGTTTGCAGACCGACGGAGTTTTGTGGACGGAGTCTGGTGGTTTCTCTAGGACAATAATATTGGGGTAATAAAAATGTAGTGTTGATTCCCCACACTCCAGGGACAACACGAAAGTAAGTAAGGAAGACTTACGACAACAGACCAGAGGGAAGCAGAGGAAGAAGCCGACCAAGTAAACGATGGACGCAGGGAATAACAGTTCATTGGAGTATCGATACATGAAGCCCATAATCGGGCATGGTAAAAGAGGAACATGACGAGATGCGATGAGATGAGAAGCAATATTCCTTCTATTGTTATAACATACTTTGGCGTTATCATTTTTCTTTGACATAACCATTTTTCTGTTTTCGTGCACTCGCTATCATTTCAATATCCAATAGTTGCCGATTTCCTGCATTTTCAGCTATCAATCTAGTATCATCTGTATAGCATAGATTGTGTATTTTATAACCACTAATTTGTATTCCTGGCATCTATTTCATTTCTCTTATTATTACTTCGTTACAGATGGATACAGGGGTTTCGGGTGCAGTTCACAAATCCCGCATACTGCGTTCGAAACACAGCTGCGGACAAATTGGTAGAAGACCACCTTACGTTGGTTTTTGTATGAAAATGGGATGAGTGCCGCTAGTTCAGAAAGCAATGGCAAACTACTGAACATAAACTTGTCAAGAGATCACGAACAGCCAAAAATGCTGGGGTTGACTGCGACGTCTGGTAAAGGATATGCAACTAACTTGACAGGCAGTGAAGTTATCCTGTGATAAATCATATCCTTGTCTTACTCCTGCTGTATTTGTTCATATCTGTCAGTTTTGATTGCTGTACTTGTTTTCAGCAAATATATTTTAAAATTATTCTAAGATCTTGCCCATAAATTGTAACATCTTCCTCCATCTTGTTTCCCTTTTTAAAATGCTGTGATTTAGTCTAAAAGCAAAAGTACCTGTCTTTCTGTGTCTATTGTGTTTTTCTTTTTTAAATTTTGAAATAAAATCAGGAAAGGTAGTATTGAAGGACGAGGTTATACTAAAGTGATTGAATGAATAAATAAGATAGTTGTACGAAAGAGAAATATAAAATTATCAGAAAAAAAAGTAACTTAAAAAGTCCACCACCTATTCCTAAAGAAGACAATGACGCTATCAAACACACGGAAAGAAAGAAAAGAACACCCTGTCCAGATGGAATAACAAATGTGGTATTAGTAATACTGGGAGAGTTTGGTATAGAAATACTAATTAAACTGTTGAATGATAATTACGCCAGTGGATATATATATATATATATATATATATATATATATATATATATATATATATATATATATATATATATATATATATATATATATATATATATATATATATATATATGTTAGTTAGTTAGTCGACAGATCATCCTCGTTGCACATCGGACCATTCAGTCCATAAGTGCTCGGATCCCCTCCTCAGCAAATCCCGCAGCGTGTAGCGGCTAACGACGCCAGTTCTGTGTTGGTTTATCAATCTTCTTTGGCTTCCTGCGTAGTGTTCTTGTTTGGCCACCCCTCTTTTAATTTGCTGCTCTCGCAGTCTGGCCATTGTTGTAGATTCACAGTCATCACTTGGTTCTTGCAAAAGTCTCACTTCTCGTAGAGCATTCAGAATGTCAGCCTGGTCCATGGCGCGTCCGCCCTCCACAGTAGCCTCACCTGCGAGCTTGTCAGCCCGCTCATTTCCTTGTACTCCCGCATGACCTGGCACGAAGATGAAACTAATCTTTGCCAGCCGAGACCGCTCCAGAGGCAGCAACCATTCTCTTCGGATCGACCCCTCCTCTATCCTCTTGATCATGTTCATTGAGTCGCTAAGGAAACAAGCCCTAGTGAATGTCTGTGTCTCGAGCCATGTTATTGCTTTACTTACTGCCATGACTTCCATGGTCAGGCTACTTGTGGTTTCAGTGAAAGCACCAGAGTCCTCCTTCACAATTCTCCCTCCGGCCCGAGCTGTAAAGGCCCATGAGCTTCTCACATGTCGGACGACCGACCCATCTGTGTAGATGACCGCGTCACTGTCTAGCGAATTCTCGAAAATCAACGCTTGTACTTCAGCCTCCACAGCAGCCGGATTTTCTTGTCTGCATTTTCTATCTAGTTGGATGCAAACTGAAAAGGATGTGCAGAAGTCTGTTGGCACTTGCACCCACTCCTCGCCAGGTTCTAAGTCCTCAAGTGAACACACCTGTTGAAGAATGTCTTCGGCTTGACCCATCCACGACCGTCCTCTTTTTAACCTGCTGCCCTTCACCTTCCTAATTTCACTATGCAGTGGATGCTGTGTGTTTGCGTTAATTCTGAGGTAGGCGCGTGCCCTGCAAACTTGCATTCTCTCTTCAATGGTTGGAAAATCAAGAAGGTAGCGCATCGCCCTGCATGCTGTATCTCTTGTACATCCAAGAATAATGCGCATAGCTTCATTCTGTATCCTTTCCATCCTTTCTATCTGCTTATGGCTGAGAGTCAGGATTGCCATTGCATACTCCAAAACAGACATGACCAGCCCCTCGTACAGAAGACATAGATGGCGCTGCTCACAGTTTGCTGCCGCCATCACCCGCATCGCTGCCAAGCCCCGCTTGGCCTTTGTTATCACCTGGTCTATGTGCACATTATAAAAGGGCCCAAGGCTTTCGATTTCCCCAAACCAT
>JACEFZ010007116.1:0-20139 GCA_014155875.1 Cepaea nemoralis
GACGACCAAAAACAAGTCATTATTCTGCGCCTCAGAACAGGACACAATAGATTACGCAACCACATGTATACAAAATTCAAGATTGGTGAAACAGCCATGTGCACATGTGGATTGGCGTCGCAGACAGCAGAGCACATACTCCAAGACTGCCCAAAATATAACATATCTAGGCAAACCTTCTGGCCTAGAGAGACGACAGTGGAAGATAAACTCTATGGACCACTGTATGAACTGGAAAAAAACAGTTCAATTCATGCAAGAGACGACATTGCAGATATAGACATATTTCAAGCGAACGAAAGAAGAAGAAGAAGAAGAACATCAGATAGAAAATGTACAACAAAGATTAGGAGCAGAATAGGGCAGGCAAAAGCCGCATTTCAGAAAATGAAGAGTATCTTATGCAATAAGTCACTATCACTGAATGTAAGAAAGAGAGTGCTGAAATGCTATGTAGAACCAGTTTTGCTGTATGGCAGTGAATCTTGGAATGTAAATGAACAAATTAAGAAGAAACTAGAAGCAACAGAGATGTGGTTCCTGAGATGAATGTTGCAAATTCCTTGGACTGCCAGAGTAACTAACAACGACTGCCTGAAACAGGCTAATGAAACTAGAACATTATATACAACAATAAGACAGAGACAAACATCTTTCTTCGGTCACGTGATGAGAAGAGAGGCATTGGAGAACATCGTACAACTGGAAAGATCGAGGGGAAGAGAGGCAGAGGCAGACCAAGAGAAATGATGCTGGATGGATTGAGACGGTGGAATGGAGGAATATCAGCAGCAGAGTTGATCCAGAAAACCAAAGACCAAGATCTATGGAGAGCCATGAACGCCTACGCCAGCCGGCACGGCACATGATGATGATGATGATGTTTTTCATCTTGCAAATGGCCGCCTTCGCCAGGGCGATTCTTTTTCTGATCTTTTCAAGGCATCTCCCACCAGATGTTATGGCTGTTCCAAGATAATTGTACGGATTCACTTGTTTAAGAATATTCCCATTCACCTGTATATTACATTGGGCATTTCTTTCTTAGTGACGACCATAATCTATGTTTTCTTACAATTTAATTCTAACCCAAGTTGTTCACTGTGTGCAACAATCGCATCAACTAAATGTTGCAAACCCTGCTCATTGTCTGCAATCATCTTCATATCTAATGTTATTGATGTTATGTCCCCCAATGATGATTCTTTTCATATCGTCAACATTTCTGAAAATTCTTTTACTGTACAGGGGAAAAAAGATCTGGAGACATTACACATCCCTGTCTCACACCTCTCTTAATAGGCTGATATTGACCTACTTCACTATCAATCTTTATGGCAGCTTGTTTCCAATATATGTGTTTTATGAGTCTAAGGTCTTTTCCATCAATTTGTAGATCTTCAAGCATCCTTTTCATGTTGACATGTCTCACTTTATCGAAAGTCTTTGAGGAGTCAATAAAGCAAAGATGTAAGTCTTCGGTTACAATTAAGTTCAATTACTGTTCTCAGAATATACACAGCATTTACTGTACCCTTGCCTTCTACAAACCCACATTATTGTTCTCCTATTTCGGGTTGTATTTTCTTCTTAACTCTTTGCATGATAATTCTCAGCAACTTGAACAGGCAATTAGAAAGTCGAATAGAGGCCCTGGAGATGTGGATATACAGAAGGATATGCTGTATTTCATGGAAACATAAAGAATCAAATACAGACGTTCTAGAAAAAAACTGGGAATGGAAGGAGAGTTGAAAAAAAAAAAAAAAACAGAGGCAAGTGAAATATTTAGGCCAAGTTAAAAGACATACTTTTTTTTAAAATTGATTTTAAATCATTGTTTATGATTCTTCCAATGACAATCCACTGAATTCATTGATGTTGAGTCCAGGCAGTTCTTACAATGTTGTTAACTTGTTTTTAACATGAGAAACGCATTCACGCAAACAGTATTTCTTCTATAAAATCTAACTAAATAGTAACTAATAATAATATTAATTATTAATATAAGTATTCTGACTCGCCGGCTCCCTGGCCGAGGTGTTAGCCCAGGCCGAGGTGTTAGCAGCTTTCTCCGTAATCCCGAATACTCTCGTGGTTGACGTGAGTGCACGAGAATTGGAAGCGGTTCGAGTCGCTCCAGTGACTTATGAAAGTAATAAATTAAGTATGGAGCCGGTCGCTCAGAAAGTCGTGGCGTGTTGATGAGCGTAATCTAGCCTAGGAATCAACATACAGCTGAAAGATGCTGGTGTTGACCGCGGTATCCTGAAACAGGATGGAAACGCGGAAAAAAAACAAAACAAATTCTGACTCACCCTACTACTTAGAACCGACAGTTGAGCAGAAGCCGGCTTGCTGTGTGCAGGACAAGTCAACAGCAACCACCCTTTTGACAGGAATGCAGGCCGTGCTTTGGCACATATTCCCAAAAATGACATATTTGTTGTGTATTCTGTGTATGACTCTATAAATCTTCATAAACTAAACACTACACTTACAGCCTCTATTAAGAAGCAGGTATGATGTATTTTCAGACAAGCGTCTCCGCTGTTTGATATTTAGTAAAAGTTTGACATTGCAGAACTGGCATAGTACGGGTTGTTTCCCTTGTTGAGGCTGATTAAAAAGTACTGTGTTTTTGCGGAACAAATGAAGAAAAGTCAATATTGCTTAAGGTACATCATGCCCTTCGATGCAATGGCAAACTACTGAACGTAAAACTTGCCTAGTACACCAACAACAGCTAAAAAATGCTGGTGTTGACTGCAACGTCCTGTAAGGGATATGCCAAAAAATACGAAATACATCATGCCTGTTCTTTTGTATGGATGTGAAACTTGGACAATGTGCAGTCAAGCTGAAAAACATCTGATGGCTGCAGAAATGTGGTTTCTGAGGAAAATGCAAAGAATACCATGGACACAAAAAAACCAATGACCAAGTACTACAGGAGACAAATGAAAATCGTAAATTGATTAGAGAAATTAGACGTAGACAGTCAACATTTTTTGGACATGTTATGAGAAGAAATGGATTAGAGAACTTAGTGACAACTGGTAAGATCGAGTGGAACAGACCAAGGGGAAGACCGAGAAGAAAATACCCGGATGGCTTGGCCACATGGCATGGACGAGACAGGAACACTGAGCTGATCCACGACTCTGGTGATCGAGTGAAATGGCGAGTCATGACCGCCCACGCTTTCTGGCATGGCACATGATTGATTGATTGACATCATCATCATCATCATGTGCCATGCCGGTAAGCGCGGGCGGTCATGTTTCACCATCTCACACGATCACCAAAGTCGTGGATCAGCTCTGTGTTCTTGTCTCGACCATGCCACGTGGCCAAGCCACCCAGGTATTTACTTCTCTGCCTTCCCTTTGTTCTTTTCTCCTCAATCTTGCCATTTGTCACCAAGTTCTCCAGTTTATTTCTTCTCATAACGTATCCAAAAAATTTTGACTGTCTACGTCTAATTTCCCAGTTTGAGATTTTCAATTGTTGTTTGTAGGACTTGATCATTGTGCTTTTTTTCTGTCTGTCCTTGGTATTCTTTGCATTTTCCTCAGAAACCACATTTTCACAGCCATCAGATGTTTTTCATCTTGTCTGCTCATTGTTCACACTTCACATGGTGTTTGTAAAGTCTCACTACACTTTGTATGTAGAGCAAATGGCTGTAGTCTGCTGGAGTCATTCCATGGGGTTTCTTGAAAGTACATGCTTACAAATATAATGTACACACAATTGAGAACCTGAAAGAAATAATCAGAATTACCATTCAAGAAATGTTGTTTGTCCATCAAGAATGATGATGATCATTCATTTCATCCAGTGGGGTTGAAAGTATGGAGCCGTGAGTTCTAAGATGGCTGATAAGGCTATTTTGGCTCGAAATATTCTTTGACAATGTGGGCAAAGAATGCTTGACGTTCCAGGAGGAGGATCTCCTGCAGTTGGTTTTTCTGTCAAGCCTTTTCTTCACAGCTCTTGCAGTCCTAGTTGCTTCACAAGTGACTGCACCCTTGCGCAATGATGCACGCCACGAATTTAGGTCCTTTGGCAGCAGTCTCCCAGGTGTCAAGATGAATTCCAAAAGCATTCAGTGAGATTTTCAGAGTGTCTTTAAACCGTTTCCTCTGGCCGCCCTGGGAGCGTTTGCCACAATGCAGCTCGCCGTAAAAAATAAATTCTTTAGGGAGCCTGTGATCTGGCATACGAGTTAAGTGACTACCCCAGTGAATCTGATTCTTCATTAGTAGCGTGTGGACATAGGGCATGAATGCTCTTTCTAGGACCTCTGTGTCTGGGATCTTGTCTTGCCATTTAATCTTCAATAGCTTCCTATGGCAGACTGTGTGGAAGTGGTTTAATTTCCTAGCGTGTAGATGATAAACAGTCCAGATTTCACAAGCATATAGTTGAGTTGAGTTGAGTTGAGTTAAGAACCGACATCACTGTATTTAGAACATTCTCATACGTGCTCCGTCCCCTCGTTCAACAACCAGCGAAGAGCCATACTACTAATCGTTCCCACCGCTATCTGATTAAAAGTTCTCCTGGTCTTCCCTCTCAATTTTGAGATTCTTCCAGAACCCCTGCTGATCCCCCGCAATCTCATTCTTTCTACACATGGGTTCTCAATCTGTTCCTCCGCCTTCTCTACATGGTCCCACAAGCGCACGACCACCTCCCCCTTGTCCATAGGCAAACTATCCACCAAGCGGTGCATTCCCTGCTAGCCTATCGGCCTGTTCATTCCCCCGTACTCCCGCATGGCTAGGGCAAAATATCCATACAATTCTCACAATCTGTGACCTCTGAAGCGACGAGAGCCATTCCACATGAAACATTCCTTTCTCCACCTTACTAAGCATACTCTTTGAATCCGTAATGAATACAACGTGTGTCACAGTGGTCTCCTGTAGCCACCGGAATGCCGCTGTTACTGCCTCCACTTCCATTCTCATGCTGGAGGTCGTAGTCTCATATGCCAGACTCTCCTTTTTCAAGACTCGCCCATTAGCCTTTGCACAAGCATATACCAGTTGGATAAATAGACTTTTAGCTTTGTTTGCAGACTTATACCATTTCTGCCCCATACATTCTTATTATACAGTCTGCCAAAGGCCGCGCTGGCCTTAGAGATTCTTGCATTCACTTAGTCATCAATTGTGGCAGCTTGTGACACATTGCTGCCAAAATAGGTGAATTTGTCCACAACACTTAGTCTGTAACCATTCACATTGATATTCGGCATGGTGTGATTATTCCCCGGAGCTGGCTGGTACATAAGTACAGTCTTCTCCAAGTTGATATTGAGCCCAAAGTTGGCACACTCATATGAGAAAGCTGAAACATTGTGTTGCATGTCTGCCTTTGAGTTGGCGTATAGAGCGCAATCATCAGCAAACAGCAGTTCTCTGACCCAATTTGGCTTGTACGTAGGCACTAATAGAAATGAAGTGAATGCTTTCACCAACAAAAGCAACTCCGCTGTGACCGAATTATAAAATAACTTTTATTTATCATACACATTAGTTACAGAAAACATAAATCAAAATCCCCAGGGCCTGGCCTACACAAATATTATCTTGAACATTAGTAGATGGGCATTCCCTCCTTGATTCAACACTCTCTCAACACCAACCACGGGACTCTCGCGACACTGGTCATACAAATGGGTTGCCTTCAGTCGATCAGCCTTTTGAAACATTCACCGAAACTGGCTAGCCCGTCTAGGTAGTTTAGTTTAGTTGACGGATCAACATCACGGCACATGGGTGTAATCCATAAGTGCTCCGTTCTACTCCTAACTCAAGCCTGAGTCCGGAGAATCTCAGCTCAGTGCATGAACCCTGTAGCACCAACGAGGATCCTGAAATTCTTTGGGTAGATTTTTAACTCAAAACTTTGCCTGGGCAGCGCTGTTAAGCTACTCTTTTTCAATTTCCAACTGTCAACGGATTTTTTTACATGCGAAACAATACACACTGGCATCCGATCTCACTACCCAGAGACCAGGGGACATTTTGTACCCCGTAACCTGGCTTTGACGCTCGACCCTCTCTATCACCATCTCTAGCTCTAACTCCCTTTTTCGAAACCATTTCTTCCGTCCACTCTGTAGCGAAACGCCAGTGGCCCATGTCCTTATGCATTCTTTTATTTTGGGTAAACAGGGGGAAACGGCTTTCGGAAGCTCTCAGTTCTCTTGTTCGCTCAATCTCCATGAAAGATAGTTCTTTGGGGTTACCTTCATAACACAATCTTTACATGGAGCGAGTAGATATAGGTCTTTTCTTTCGGGTAGACCCGATGGAGCGCCTTACGTCAAATGTGCACTGGTGCGGCTTCTGGAGAATTCATGTCCGCCTCTACTGATCGCAACCTACTGCCGAATGTCAAGAGTTCAAGTTAAAGATTGAGACATTTGAAAAGGTCTACTACTGGTGAAATGAAAAGGTAAACTTGGGTTTTCTTTGGTCCAGCCAAAACTTGGCCTATAAATCTCTGTTGTCTTAAAGACGGAGAGGATATGGCGAAACAGCAGTCTTGCCATATTGGGAGGGGGTGACCGTTAGCCGATCTGGCTACGCGTCTTGATCTTGGCATGGCAAGGGAACAAATCTGAAGAATAAATAGTTACCAAATGATATCGCTTGTTCTTGGCAGCCGATAGACGAGTGCTATCTTTCTTCCTACGGCTTACCGTTACTTAGTAGCATCTCTCATTTAAATAGAAGCACATTAGATAGCTACGGTGTGCCGGAAGGAGGGAAGGGCTCCTTGGGGAGGGAGTTCACCAATCTATGATCTATCTTCTTGAGCCGGAAGAGCTATCCACGGTGCTATATCTTTCGTCTTTTAGTCGATAGGATGATGTGGGGATTATAAATAAACTTCTTTGGCTCATTGAGAGAACCTGCATTCCTCTGAATCTACGTGTTAGGTGAGGCACTGCCGGTACATTGAGGCGACAGCTCAGACAAGAGCAGCCGCCGGAAGAGGTAGTATCTTCTGGCATATTCTTGCTGGGAATGGGGAACTACACTGCGTGCCATACAACCCCACTACTATACTATTAGTTAACGGGGAGAAACACACAGATTACTGGGCGCACCACACCACAAGATATTTGTCGTGAGAAAGGCATGTTTGCAAGTGAGAGGGAAGCCTGGACGTGAATGTGCCCAATAATAATAAAGGCTTGGTATGAGTGTGGAGAGTGAGTCTTATATGCAAAAGGTTCCTAGGGTCAACCGACAAGACCTCGTCAAGCTGAAGGCCTAGTCTAGGAAAGACGCTGCCAATCCAGGACCTCTTGTCAGGTTGGGCCAATTCAATCAGGGCGCTTGATTAGTATTATTATGTATATATTTTGTTATGGCGACTGATGTGCTGAGACCATTAGGAGTCTCCATGTCGGCTGTACCAGAAGTTTAGGCTGGAGACTCTCACAAATGTTTGTCCTTTCCAGGGTCCTTCTTTTGGAAGTATGAACTGAGCTGAAGGTCTCAACAGGGCTATACGCAGAAAGTATGTTGAAGATGAGGCCATGTCAAGTTTTAGGCCATGCCTGGTCTAAGGGTATGATCTATACCAGATAGAGCCACAGCTAGCCCGAAAGAATGACCATCAGTCTGTCTAACACCTCGCCAGTCATCTCGATACACTAAGATCGAGTCAGTTTGTATTCTGGACTGAACCCCACCTAATTATCAAACCCACCCATCATTGTCTGAGACAGTGAAGGATACCTACCCAATTCCCGCTCAGGAACTATTTCCTTTTTTGTAAGAACGTTCACTTAGCATTGTGACCAGGGATCACAGGACATTTTCCCACGAACATTAATCGTTTGGTTCCATGGAGAGCTGTTGTTAGCCAAATGTACCGGGAGAGAAAGCAAGGAGGACTTATTCTTTGGTGAGCGATATGTGGACAGAACGGACCTTGACTACAGCTTGGTCTATGATGTAAAGCCATGATGCTATGTGTCTGAACTGAATTCTGCGTCCCGGTTTTGTCTGTGTAGAACTATCTGTTTTAACTGCCTTAATGCTTTCCTGTGCTGTTCTTGATTAGGTTAATAAAATTACTTTCAAGTTATTCTGACGATCGCCATGTTATTTATGAGGCAGCCAGAAATACACCTTAGAGATTAGGTCCCGAGGTTGAAAGACAGAGTGACAGTGAGTCCAGGGAACGGAGGAGGGTTGGCAAGCAAAAACCTGTCCCAGCCAGGGCAATAGAAGTATTTAAACATTGTGACAGGGCTATTTGGGACCCTCCACGTAGCTTGTTACAATTTCTGGGGGCTCGTCCCGGGATATTTGAAATCCTGGTGGAGTTCTGGCTGATATAGTGATAGGGGACAGATATCCTTGTCTACTATCAATAGGTTCTGCCTACCGTGCCTGGCTATTGTCTGTACTCTTCCTGACACAGACTGACCGACATGTGACGTGTTGTGGTCGTATAAACTATCCAATTGTTATTTGATCGATAAAGTTTTGATCTAGAATTGTATACATTTACCCGCTGAGTTAAGATGGCATCAGAGAAATTTAATGTTGCAGAAGTACAGGCTAAAGGTCGAGAGATGGGATACGATGGTGTAGAGTTACAGAAATATGTTCAGGAAGTTGAAAGAGACTTCAGACAGGCTGAGCGCGAAGCTAGGAAATTTGAGATCGAGCGTGAAGCTAAAAAAATAGAAGCTGAGCGCGAAGCTAAGAAAATGGAAGCTGAGCGCGAAGCTAAAAAAATAGAAGCTGTGCGCGAAGCTAAGAAAATGGAAGCTGAGCAGGCCGTCAGAGACCATGAGTTCCGCATGAGGGAGTTGGAGCTTAGAGATCAAACTGCCAAGGAAGGCGAGGGTGCAGTGGGAGGCACAGTTCTACCTGACTCAACAACTTCTGGTGGCGGTCCATACCAGGCAATGAAGTTCCCTTTGCTCCCGTTCGATGAACACAAAGAGAAGATCGACCAGTATCTTCAAAAATTCCAGTCGATGGCTTTGGCTATGGGACTGGAACGTGGGAAATGGAACTTGAAACTCTCGCAGGGCCTGAGAGGGACAGCGTATGAGGTATACTCAAGGTTGCCACCCGGTATGGAGAATGACTATGAAGCTCTGGAGAAAGCATTATTGAAAAGGTTCCAGATGACAGCTCATACTTATCGACAGCATTTCAGAAAGTCGAAGAGAGAACCAGGGGAGATGTTCGCGGCCTACAGTGTTCGACTGAAGTCTTACCTTTTGAAGTGGATGTCATTAGCTGGATTTGCTAACGACTATGAAAGTTTAGAAGAATTAGTGGTCGTGGACCAAATGAAAAGGATGATGCCGAAGCCATTGCAAACTTTCTTGCTAGAAAATGGGGCAGAGAAATTAGACTTGGTAAATACATTAGCGGAAAGGTATGTGCTAGCTCATGGAGATAATGGGGAACTGTCACAACCCAATTCCCGATCACCAGACACTTGGTCTGGAAAGAAGAAGAACCCTAGAACAACCCACACTAAAAAGGAGGATCCTTTTGATAAAGTTCCAATTAAGAAACCCTCTGGTAAGAGTCCACCTGGATCTCCTAAAAGAAAGTGGAGTGAAAAGTGGTGCGCCTATTGCAAATCTCCCACACACAATACGGCTGATTGCCGGCGTAAACAGAAAGACTCTCACTATGCTGCTTGTCTTGTAAAAACCGGGGAAGGGTCTCACAAGGAGGTAGAAGGGAGGGATCTTGGGAACAAATATTCAGAAAAACCACCAGTAGTAGAGACGATACTTGTGAACGGACAACCAGTTGAGTGTCTCTATGACACAGGTCTGCAGTTTGAGGCTGTAATTTCATCACACTTAGTGAGCCCAGAGCAGCTAACCGGGGAATCTATTGAGATTCAAACGGCGACAAAGAGTGCGGTAGCGATGTCTCTTCCAATTGCGAAGGTGGACATCAAATCAAAATATGTTACCGGCACTATACAGGCAGCCGTTCTGCTCGATCCTATCTTCCCAATGATTTTGGGTTGTCGCTACGTCTTTCTAGGGATTCCAACCGAACCCATGTACGTAGGGGCTATGCAAACCAGATCTCAATCGGAGGATGAGCAGACGCCGGCCTTGATCGTGAATCCCTTGCCTGGGGAGTTACGAGCTGCTCAAAGCCAGGATGCTACTTTGCAACCTTGCTTCAACCAGTTGCCAAAAAGTTCTGACCCACCAAGACGGGGTCAGTATTATATGAAGAATCGGTTACTGTACCGGAGAGCCGGAGTGGAGGAACGCCAGCATGGACAGCTGGTAGTTCCTAAGGCTTATCGGGAACAGCTTCTTCATATGGGACACACCATTTCTTTCAGTGGACATATGGGTGTCGGGGCAACTCTCCAGCGCATTTCCTGCCATTACTACTGGCCAGGGATGACTGGAGACGTGCGTAGGTACGTCAAGTCGTGCCCAGAGTGCCAGCGTGTGGCACCAAAAAACTGGACGGCTCCGGTAGTCTTGGGTGACATGCCCATTATGAACTCTCCTTTCGAGAGAGTTGCCATCGATCTTGTTGGTCCTCTTCCTCGGACTAGGAAGAGGAATAAGTACATTCTCACGATGGTGGATTGCTGTTCCATGTGGGGTGAGGCGATACCTTTGGCCACAATCGACTCTAAGCGAGTGGCTGATGCACTGATGGAGACCTTTACTCGGTTGGGATTTCCCAACCAGATCCTAACGGACAATGGGTCTCAGTTCTGTGGTAAGCTGATGGAAGAAGTCTTTCGTATCTTCCAGACTAACCACATTCACACAAGCCCATACCACCCTCAGTCAAATGGGCAAGTAGAGAGGTTTAATGGTACCTTGATGACCATGCTTCGGAAGCTGGCTCAAGAGAAACCAGACAGATGGGATGAGTATATCCCAGCCGCCTTGTTCGCCTATCGGGAGGTTCCCCATGGGTCGACCGGGTTGCCACCAGCCACTCTACTATTCGGGAGGCCAATCAAGGTTCCCTTAGAAGCCTTATTGAGATGTTGGACAGAGGAAGAAACCTCCGAAGAAGTTGTATCCTCATATAAATACGTCGAAGAGTTAAAGAAGAAACTCCAGACGGGTTGGGCTTTGGCAGCTCAGAATCTGAGGGCGGCCAGAAAGAGACACGCGGCCTACTACAATAGAAGGACGAAAGATAGGTCTCTTAAGGTGGGGGATCGGGTTCTGTTGTTACTTCCAGTAGGTTCCAATAAACTCGAGATTGGTTGGCAGGGGCCTTTCCCGGTGGAAAGGGTTGTGTCCCGCACCAACTATGCCATCCGGATCAGGGGGAAATCCAAAATCTTCCACATTAACCTTCTCAAAAAGTATGAAGAACGATTTGATGGTACTTCTCTCCCACTCATGACTATGGCGGTCGCGATGGAAACTGAATCGGGCGAAGACGCGGAAAGGGAGTATCCTTTACACTCTGGGGAAACCTATAGGGATGTACATATTAATCCTGATATGTCGGCTGAAGAAACAGACCGAGTCATCCGTTTGTTGGAGTCCCATCAGCAGATTCTTACCGATCGGCCAGGGCGAACAGGGTTAGTCGAGTTTGATATGACTCTGACTACCCAAGACCCTGTTCGCCAAAAAATATATCCAGTGCCCTTTTCGAAAGAGAAGGCCCTGGAAGCTGAAATCCAGAAGCTTCTGGACGATGACATTATTACTCCTTCGACTTCTCCTTATATTGCCGGGGTTGTCTTGTTGAGGAAGCCCAGTGGGAGTACCGTTCAAAGTGCAATCCGACCATCAACCTCTGACGTTCTTGGCAACTTCTAAGAAACTGAACACGAGGTTAATGAGATGGTCATTGCTCCTACAACCGTATCAGTTCACGGTCGAATACATCCCCGGAAGGGAGAATGTGGGAGCGGATTTTCTATCACGGCATCCTATGGTTGAATGTGAGGGTGGGGTCATTCGAACAGAACCACTGGCAGTAGAAAGTTCGTAGGGTTCGACTTTCTTAAGAGGGGGCCTATGTAGCGAAACGCCAGTGGCCCATGTCCTTATGCATTCTTTTATTTTGGGTAAACAGGGGGAAACGGCTTTCGGAAGCTCTCAGTTCTCTTGTTCGCTCAATCTCCATGAAAGATAGTTCTTTGGGGTTACCTTCATAACACAATCTTTACATGGAGCGAGTAGATATAGGTCTTTTCTTTCGGGTAGACCCGATGGAGCGCCTTACGTCAAATGTGCACTGGTGCGGCTTCTGGAGAATTCATGTCCGCCTCTACTGATCGCAACCTACTGCCGAATGTCAAGAGTTCAAGTTAAAGATTGAGACATTTGAAAAGGTCTACTACTGGTGAAATGAAAAGGTAAACTTGGGTTTTCTTTGGTCCAGCCAAAACTTGGCCTATAAATCTCTGTTGTCTTAAAGACGGAGAGGATATGGCGAAACAGCAGTCTTGCCATATTGGGAGGGGGTGACCGTTAGCCGATCTGGCTACGCGTCTTGATCTTGGCATGGCAAGGGAACAAATCTGAAGAATAAATAGTTACCAAATGATATCGCTTGTTCTTGGCAGCTGATAGACGAGTGCTATCTTTCTTCCTACGGCTTACCGTTACTTAGTAGCATCTCTCATTTAAATAGAAGCACATTAGATAGCTACGGTGTGCCGGAAGGAGGGAAGGTCTCCTTGGGGAGGGAGTTCACCAATCTATGATCTATCTTCTTGAGCCGGAAGAGCTATCCACGGTGCTATATCTTTCGTCTTTTAGTCGATAGGATGATGTGGGGATTATAAATAAACTTCTTTGGCTCATTGAGAGAACCTGCATTCCTCTGAATCTACGTGTTAGGTGAGGCACTGCCGGTACATTGAGGCGACAGCTCAGACAAGAGCAGCCGCCGGAAGAGGTAGTATCTTCTGGCATATTCTTGCTGGGAATGGGGAACTACACTGCGTGCCATACAACCCCACTACTATACTATTAGTTAACGGGGAGAAACACACAGATTACTGGGCGCACCACACCACAAGATATTTGTCGTGAGAAAGGCATGTTTGCAAGTGAGAGGGAAGCCTGGACGTGAATGTGCCCAATAATAATAAAGGCTTGGTATGAGTGTGGAGAGTGAGTCTTATATGCAAAAGGTTCCTAGGGTCAACCGACAAGACCTCGTCAAGCTGAAGGCCTAGTCTAGGAAAGACGCTGCCAATCCAGGACCTCTTGTCAGGTTGGGCCAATTCAATCAGGGCGCTTGATTAGTATTATTATGTATATATTTTGTTATGGCAACTGATGTGCTGAGACCATTAGGAGTCTCCATGTCGGCTGTACCAGAAGTTTAGGCTGGAGACTCTCACAAATGTTTGTCCTTTCCAGGGTCCTTCTTTTGGAAGTATGAACTGAGCTGAAGGTCTCAACAGGGCTATACGCAGAAAGTATGTTGAAGATGAGGCCATGTCAAGTTTTAGGCCATGCCTGGTCTAAGGGTATGATCTATACCAGATAGAGCCACAGCTAGCCCGAAAGAATGACCATCAGTCTGTCTAACACCTCGCCAGTCATCTCGATACACTAAGATCGAGTCAGTTTGTATTCTGGACTGAACCCCACCTAATTATCAAACCCACCCATCATTGTCTGAGACAGTGAAGGATACCTACCCAATTCCCGCTCAGGAACTATTTCCTTTTTTGTAAGAACGTTCACTTAGCATTGTGACCAGGGATCACAGGACATTTTCCCACGAACATTAATCGTTTGGTTCCACGGAGAGCTGTTGTTAGCCAAATGTACCGGGAGAGAAAGCATGGAGGACTTATTCTTTGGTGAGCGATATGTGGACAGAACGGACCTTGACTACAGCTTGGTCTATGATGTAAAGCCATGATGCTATGTGTCTGCACTGAATTCTGTGTCCCGGTTTTGTCTGTGTAGAACTATCTGTTTTAACTGCCTTAATGTTTTCCTGTGCTGTTCTTGATTAAGTTAATAAAATTACTTTCAAGTTATTCTGACGATCGCCATGTTATTTATGAGGCAGCCAGAAATACACCTTAGAGATTAGGTCCCGAGGTTGAAAGACAGAGTGACAGTGAGTCCAGGGAACGGAGGAGGGTTGGCAAGCAAAAACCTGTCCCAGCCAGGGCAATAGAAGTATTTAAACATTGTGACAGGGCTATTTGGGACCCTCCACGTAGCTCGTTACACACTCTCCTACCCAAGTCGTATGCACTGACCATGCACCGATACATGTGCAAATCAATGAATGTATCACCAAAAAAAAAAAAAAAAAAAAAAGAAGAAAAAAGCGAGAAGTAGATTGTGAGCTTTACTATAATACGATTACAAGAAATAAAATGGATCTTGCGGCTAAAGCCTTTGTCAGCTCAGAACAAACACACACAAACAGACACACAACTACAAGAAAAACACTACATGAAAATTTAAAGGTTACTTATCTGTATCCTTGTTTGGCTGAATACGTCTTGCGTGATTTTTAGTGGATGGAATTAACCAGGATGTGTGGTTCAGGTGGTCACTAGACTGAAGGTCAATAACACCAAAAGATCAATGACTGGTTAAGTCACCCGGTGGTAGGACACCTGCTAGTGGGATAGGGGGACACCCTGTGAGCCAAATGTGAAATAAAGATTAGTAAAACACTATAGCTGGCTTTGTGGAGGAGATGTCACTGACACAGTTCGTAATTCCGCATCTCGCGCTCTAAACACAGCTGCGAGCAATTTTAACGCAGACCACCCTGCCTTGTCTCTCACAAAATAGTATGAATGCTGGTTGCTCAGAAAGCAATGACAAACCACTGAACGCAAACTTGCCAAGAAATCACAAACAGCAAATATAATACTGGGGTTGATGTGACTTCCTGTGAAGGACATGCAACTAACTGTTTTAGTGGACTACACAACTGCGGGGATGGGAAGGGGGGGGGGGTATGAAAGTTTAATGAAACTGTGTTGGACATTGAGGCCATGAGGGGAGAATGAACCCAGCTGGAAGATGAGACGGTTTTCCAATTTCTTACAATCGCATTTATGAGATGCACACGATTTGATCGCCATAACCTGTATGCCGACCATGCCACAGTGGTCAGAACTAGTTGAAGTGTATGGATACCAGTTTCTGGGCACCACTGTTAATATCAGAGAGGTGTTGCCTAAATCTGTCAGTCAGATGTAGACCTATCTCTCCGATATATCTCATGTCACAATGTGTGCAGATGATCGCATAGATAATATTGCGACTCATGCAAGAGAAACCCTCATGGATGTGAAAAGTGGTCTTTGGGAATGCCAGACTCTGGGTTTGAAGTACATGTGGGCAGGTCTTACGAGATCGAAGACAAGCCACCGTGCCAGGAAGAGACTTGTGAGGTTGGGGTAGACTGCTATGGACCAGCACATCCCTGAGGTTACGATCCCACCTGGCGGGGGGGCTCTGAAAAGACATCATGAGTGACCAGGTCAGCTTGGAGAATGGATAGATGCCTCATGAGAATATTCTTGGCAGCAATATTATGCGGATGGTAGGCTAGTGAAAGCATAGGATTATTATTCCGTGGTTTCAGCCTAGAGGAGAGAGTCTCAGCATGACTGATAGACTGGCAGTGGTGAAGAGCTGTAGACAGAACATTCTCAGGATAGCCACGAAGGCAGAAGAAATTCAACATATCGTGGGCTCTTTGACGGAAGTCTTTATTATCCTGACAAAGCTGGTGTAAACCAGTGTGCATACCAAGCACATAATGTACTAGTAGTTTTGTCTTGTATTAAAACTTTGTAATACAGAGGAATGTAAATGAACAAATTAGGAAGAACTTAGAAGCAACAGAGATGTGGCTTTTGAGGCAAATGTTGTGAATTCCTTGGGCTGCCAGAGTAACTAACAATGATTGCCTGAAAGAGGCTAATGAAACTAGAACACTATATACAACAATAAGAAAGAGACAAACAGCTTTCTTTGGTCATGTGATGAGAAGAGAGGCATTGGAGAACATCGTGACAACTGGAAAGATCGAGGGGGAGAGGCTGAGGCAGACCAAGAGAAATAATGCTGGATGGATTGAGATAGTGGCATGGAGGAATACCATCAGCAGAAAACCAAAGACCGAGATCTGTGGAGAGACATGAACACCTACGTCAGCTGGCAGGGCACTTGATGATGAATACAGAGCTGTGACAATCATGTTTAATTGGTAACATGCAGAAATGCAAATCGAACTAATACATTTTTAGCATCTCTTGCCGTCCACTGCAAGTCTAAATCAGTAATCTAAAACAGTTAATAATATACAAGAAATGAATGAATCACCAAAAAAACGATAAGTAGATTGTGAGCTTTACTAAAACATGATCACAAGAAATAAAATTGACGTTGTGGCTAAAGCCTTTGTCAGCACAGAACAAACAAACACAAACCGACACAATTACATGATATAACTATATATATATTATATATTTTTGTTTTTGCTATTGCACAATTGTCTACAATCTATCAACAACTTTTCTTGGAGCATAAAACAACTGAAATGGCACAAAAGAGCCTAGCACTCTATAATGTTTTTAAACAGCCCACTTCACAAAAGAAAATGCTCACCATAATCATCATTAAGTGCCACCTGCGTGCAACTCATGGTTTCTGCAATCCAGCCCATGCTATGTGCTATGGAGAGGTATAATTTCTTCCCTAGTTTTACTGCCTTGGGTTGTTGTTATGCCTTTTTTGAAGCACAATGTAACAAACTTTAGTCTGTCAAGACGGCAATGGTACCAGTGAGTGAGTGCCATCTTTGTATTGAAGATCGGCTATGATGAGGTTGCAAAACCCTTTATTCTATGTCTTCATGGTGCATTCATATAGGCTTCTTTCAGTTTAAATTCTTATTATTTTTTGTACACCTTCAGATGCCAGCATGAGTATATCTAAAGAAAGCTGCAGTCAACGTGAGCTTTATGATATCTCCTTAGAATTTGATTCCGGTCAAAATTATTATTGTCAACAGTAAAAAAAGGTTATTCAAGTTAATTTTTCGGGGGCGCTCGCTCGATTTTAACTCAAGCGTATTCCATACACACTACTTCTAGTAGTGCTGGACTGAATTTTGCGTGTAGATTAACTTTCCCTATCAACAGTGTCTCTCGCCATCAGGCAAGCTCACCCTGACTTCAGAGGTACTTGTAATTTATGTCCCCAAATTAAGGACGAGAAGTCAGCATTTTAGTCCAACTGTCTGGTGTAGGGGTTTTTCAAGTTAATTAAAACACACAAAATGAAAGTCCGCATGGCTGAATGGATAAGAACGCATGTTCTTAAACATCCGGTGTGCTGATGCTGAGGTAAGCGGTTCAACCCCTACACCGGACAGCTGGACTAAAATGTTGACCTGTCATCCTTGACTTGGGGACGTTAATTACAAGTACTTCTGAAGTCGGAGTGGGTTTGCCTAATGGCGAGGGACACTGTTAATAGGGAAAGCTAACCCACATGCAAAATTCAGTCCATCACTACTATAAAATAGTGTGCATGGACTTCGCTTGAGTTCAAAGCGAGCGAGCTCAAAATAAAAATATAAAAAAAACAAAACCACAAAATGCTGGAAATCAAAAACAAATAGTACTGACAATAACTCTGAAATTATGTGTCATGTAAAAATGTACGACATATTTCTACAACATTTAGAAGTAAATAAAAACAGATAAAGGAACTATCATTTTGAAATAGCTAGCCTCTAGAAGTGTTACATTTTACGAATATATTGTCATGTCAAAGTGACTTTTAAATAAAATGAAAGCCAGAAGAGATCAAACGTCAAGGGCATATAATCGGTGTGCGAGGAAATGAATAGGCTGGTAGACTGGCTGGTGTAGCTCTTGTGGACAACAAGCTATTTTATCACAAGGATAATCTCGTGAAGGCTGATGGGATTGAGTGGAAAGTGTGGTCAAAGAAACAGAACAACCACGTCTCTAGAGAGGCCAATTCAGCGGCTCAGAATGTCTGGTTGACTCTTCACATGAGGAAATAAACAGTGGTGGACATTCAATCCTGCTGCCACAAGTACACACAGCATGAGATCTCTTCACTGACTAGTGGAGAAAGGACCTGAACATGCGTGGGAATGGTGGTCAACAGGTTGAAAAGATAAGAGCGCTCGCTCATAAACTTCCAGTGTGCTGATGCCGAGGTAGCAGGTTCAACACCTACATCGGTCAGTTGGACTAAAATGTTGACTTCTCGTCCTTGAGTTAGGTATGTAAATTACAAGTACCTCAGAAACTGGAGTGAGTTCAGCTGATGGCAAGGGATACTGGTAATAGGGAAAGCTAATCCATACGCAAAAATCAGCCCAGCACATAAGAAGTAGTAGCACATGAATGGACTATACTCGAGTTAAAATGAGCGACCCCCCCCCCCCCCCCCCCCCCCAAAAAAAAAATGACGTGGAAATGTCTGGATTGCAATGTTACTGATTCTTGATGTCATATTCATAAATACAATTAATGCTGATATGATTTGTAAAGAAATTTTAGAACAAAACAAAATGTTTAAAATAAAATTAATACTGAAACTCCTGTCAAGGAATTTTTGATATAAAATAGCTTACTTGTGAATCAAACAATAATGACACATTTTCAAAGAACTATTCACATGTAGTGTGTAGGTGAGGGTTCTAAATGTATACCTCATAGTCTCACAGTATTTTATAGAAACTATGTACAGCTGAGAGGTAAATGAAGAAAGTTAGCAATTATTATGCTAATATTAATTGTAATTACAGACTTATTCTTTCAAATCATAATTTACAGAACTTGAAATAATTTACAGAATGCAAAATAAGTAAATATTAAATAACAAATAAGTAAAAAATTGTAATATAAATTCATAAATTAGAGCTCTTATGTTTGCAATGCATATGTTAAATGAAATGAAGAACTCATGGCAAAATAAAAACAAACAAATAAAAACAAAAATTGAGAGAATGTGCATCTTTTCTGTGATAACATGTAGATATGAATCATGGACCACATCACAAATAGCAAAGAATACATTTAAACTTACATCTTACAGAAACAATTATTACAATAACATAAATCAAGGCAAAAACATAATACTGACATTTATAAAGATTTGAACACTGAAGAAATCTGGTTCTTAAAAAGCATCACACCTCAGAAACTAAAATATTTTGACCACATCAAATGTCACAGTAATTCGGAAAGAACAGTAATGAAAGACATGATTCCTAGAAGATGTGGCTGAGGCCTGACCATCGACATGAAAAACACCCAGGGTATAAATATGCAAGAGCAGGTGAAGTTACGAAGGACTGAGGTCTTTTATGTGGGCTGAGATGAGAGCCACATTCTGTAAAAGACATGCCACCTGATGCTGATGTTAGTATTCATTTTAAAACAATTTTTTGTTAAAGTTTAATGTATTTTAGTACTATTTATTTTTAAAGAGATTACCAAATTGAAATGTGAGCGTATTCCAAGATTCAACAGTGATAATTACCCCGGGAAGGTTAACCCAGTCAACAAATGCCCGCAAAAGTCGGATGTGTCAGCCTAACGGCGCAAGAACACAGCTCTGCTGTAAACAGGCACAACGCAATCACATCCGAAAAAAAAAACTCTGGATGAACGCAGAAAAAGAAGAAGAAAAAGAGTGACAATTAGTCCAAATAGTAGATTGCTTGCTGAAAAAGGATTTTTAAGAAGTTTAAAACCAACTTTTGTCATTGTCTTGAAGTATATCATCATCATCATCATCGTGCATGTCAGCATGGCTCATTCTTAAACTTCCGGTGTGCTGATGCCGAGGTAGTAGGTTCAACCCCTTTACGGTCAATCAGACTAAAATGTTGACTTCTCATCCTTGACATGGGGACCTAAATTACAAGTACCCCAGAAGCCAAAGTGGGTTCGCCTGATGACGAGGGACATTGGTAATAGGAAAGCTAACCCACACTAAAAAATTAGTCCAGTGCACTATAAGTAGCAGCACTTGGTTGGACTATGCTTGAGTTCAAAGCGCTTGTAAGCAAACAATAAAAAAAAACAAATCACCGCCATAATCATGCTCCACAAATCTCAGTCCCT
>JACEFZ010007117.1:0-31032 GCA_014155875.1 Cepaea nemoralis
AACCCAAAAACTCTTAATGCTCCCTGTCGAGGGCTGTGGTTGAACGCCTCTAAGCCACAAACCCTCACATCTGAGAGCCAGGCCGATACCCGCCTACCGAAAAATAGAAGCGTGATACTGAGCAAGCTACATGCTCAGTTCTATTACATGTTCGAAGGCTCTCAGCTGGGGAATATGAGAGACTCCCGGATGAGAGGGCCAGGCCGTTTCTCGCCCACTGCTGCACGAAGGTAAGGTGCTGAGCCGGCAGCACATGTAGCCTACCTGGTGAGCGAGTACGAAAAGTCAGAAAAGTGCCCCAGTCGAAGGAAATGGCTACGAAAACTGTCTGTATCCAGCTCACAGAGAGTATAGACAAAAGTGGAAGAACGTCTCAATGACGCAAAATGGAACGCACGGCGAGCGGACCTATTGCGTGGTCCGAAGTCAAAATAAAAAGCTTACCGAGTGGATGTCGCTCGCAGTCTGACCGCTCCTGGTGTGTGTTTGAGCGATCAGTGGCAAACGGGTTGCCCAACACATGGAAGTGAGGAACTAAAGCAGCCATGAGCAGGACGTGGCAACTCCTCGGGTGAGCCCAGTCTCAGAGCAATATGTGCCGGCTCTGCAATTATGGAAGCCTCCTTGGATAGCAAGGGAATGCCCAAGGTCTGCCCCTGCCTTCCCTTGAGGGCCGACCTCGATGTCGCTGATCGTTCTATCTTGACCAGCTGAGATGTTGGCGACATCACAACAGTCTTACGTGCTACGAAACCAGAGGAAGGCTAACCTCATTAAAAAATGCCCGCCGGAAGTCGGAAGTGTCGTCCTACGGGTGGCAAACTAAAAATTGACACTACGCAATTACGTCCGAGTGAATTGTCTCGTCCGATTGTCTCTTGTGCTAGGAACAGCTCTGACTACCTAGTTTCAGAATGCCGCTCTTGTTCGGAACAGCTCTGACTAGGTAGTTTCCGAATGTCCGACGTGTCTGGAACAGCTCTGACGGACACAACGACAAGCACATGTCCGAAAAACTCGCTTAGTGGATACTGACTGCAGACCAGCTTGGTTTGTGCGGGAAAGGCTCGGGGTGAACGAAATGCCCAATATATTGAAGTGAGGAATTAAAGCAGCCATGAGCAGGACGTGACGATTCCCTCTGTGTGCCCAGTACCAGGGCGCTATGTGCCGGCCCTGCAATTATGGAAGCAACCCAGGATGGCGGAAAATGCTATGGACTGTCCCTGCCTTCATTTGAGGGATGACCGTGCAGTCTCCGACTCTTCCAACTTTACCAGCTGGGAGGTGGACAGTACCACAAAAGTGAGTCTCCCAGGATTGCTAACCTGGTCAAAAATGCACGCTAAAAGCCGGATGTGTTGGCCTAAGGGTTTCGATCCAAGGGTGCCTAACTAGACACACCGCAATCACATCTGAAAAAATCACTCCGGATGAACGCAAAGAAGAAGAAGAAGAAGAAGATGCGTGTTGTTTTTGGACTGTAACAGTTAGATGAATGTTGTTTTTGGACTGCAACAGTTAGATGAGTGTTGTTTTTGGACTGTAACAGTTAGATGAATGTTGTTTGTGGACTGCAACAGTTAGATGAGTGTTGTTTTTGGACCGTAACAGTTAGATGAATGTTGTGTTTGGACTGCATCAGTTTGACGAGTGCAATTATTCCAAAGACCCCTGGGGGTGTTTCTCTTCTCTGTGTGTGTTCATGTCTTTCTCTGTTTCTTTTGCCCTAGACAATTCTCCGGTTTTCCCAGTGTAAGTCCATTCCATGTTTTCTTCACCTTTTGGTTCACCAGTAGTACTCTGTCTAATGAATCAGGATGTTAACACATAATTTGTTCAACACGATCCTTTGCCAGCTACATATGCTGGCATATGCTGCCTTGAGCTACAAGTCACAAACAGTGTCATTTCTGTATGTGTGTGTGTGTGTGTGTGTATATATATATATATATATATATATATATATATATATATATATATATATATATATATATATATATATTATTTATAACACAAAAGAAAGAGTCTCCGTGGCGAAGTGGTCAAGCTGTTTGACTCGGGCTCCGAATGTTGTAGGTTCGATTTCGGTTCACGAGTGAATTTTTTCAGAGACTCCTGTGGGTCATCGCTAAAGCTACGGAGTTCGTGCTTTGTGCAACGCTTTCCTCGCTGCGGAAAGGGACGAGCCATATGGGATAAAACCCGGTGCAATGAAGTCGACCATGTCGACTTTTAAGCAACTTTTATATATATATATATATATATATATATATATATATATATATATATATATATATATATATATATATATATATATATATATATATATATATATATAACAATTTATCATAGTTTCATGGTTTTGATGCTTTGTTGTTATACTGTGTAACCTGTGCAACCTCTGTCTCCTTCTCATCTTGTCTCTGTACCTCATTCTATCTACATGGCTCTGGTTCTCTTTCTACCTCTGTGTCTCTGTTTTTTTTTTTCTGTGCCATTTTGTAATCTTAAATTGTTTTCTTCTTCTTGCAGGTGCAAAAGTCAGATCAGAAATTTATGAAGCCTTCGAAAACATTTATCCCATTTTGAAAGGTTTCCGAAAGCACTGACATCAGGACCGAGTTTCTCTGTATATACTTATGTTTGTTCATTTTAGACATTTGTTAATGTTGACCTGAAGTTTGTGCACACACTCGTCATATTTTAACACCGATGTGAAGTTTGTACAAGCATGCATCACAATTGCAAAACGTGCTAGATTTCCAAAAGCACTTACGATCAGAACTAGTCCTCAATATTTGTTGTTGTTGATCAATTAAAGACATTTATGTAAATCGTCGGTGTAGAGTGTGTGTAGACGTACATCATATTTGTTAGCAATATAAAATAACACATAGTAATGCAGCTTTACAGAACAGAATTATGAAAAATACAGGACGTTGCAGCGACTAGCCTTCATCAGCAAACAAATACTTACACAAAACACAACATATAATCACGGAGATGACCCTCCAGTGACAAGATTAAAGCATACAAATGGGATGGGAAGAATAAAACCATGAGAACAATGAATAGAAAATGAAAAACAAATTGTTGCTACTTATCTCATAATTCCAGGCTTTCATACTAACATGCATTTCAGCTTGATGCGACGGTGTGATCAAGTGTCGGAATCGATGGATCCAATAGACATCTCTGTTTAACGTGAATTTTATTTGCCAAATGAAATATCGCCCCAAATTAACCACCTTCTTACTGGCTCAAACTATAATTGACTAGTGAGCGGCCGCTGTGACATGTTTGTTAATTCCCGCAATTCGACTGTGAATAAAGCTCAGTTTTATTTGCATGTCTAGTGCGAATAAAGTCTCCCTTGTAAGAATGAACTATTAAAAAAATAGCCGACCTGACCCAAATTTGATATTGTTGTGATCCGCACGTGGCCAAGGTTACAACTAAATGATGTGCCGGTCAAAAAAATTACTGAATGTGGGTCAGGTAATGAATCAAGTTTGCATCACTTACCACACACTTCCTAGGTACTTTCAAGTTGTTTGCCCATGATTCTAAAATGTTCCATGTATTGCCTAGAGCTCTCCTGGTCTCCTCTTCATCGCCAGAATCACTTTCTTCAATATTGTCGTCATCACTTATCCTTTCAGCCACGGGAGATCCACATTTTTCACACCACCAGGTATAGTCATCATCCTCTTGATACAATTCTGCATCAGGATGTTTCTTGCAGTAGCACTTGGCAGAAATTTTCTTGGGTGGAGTCAATCCTTCTGTCGTGATACTGCTACTTGTGGTACTTCTGGTACTGGTACTGCTGCTACTGCGTTTTGCTCTGCAGGGTGTGAAATGATCCTAGTGAGGATTGCTCGTCTGATTTGCACAGAGTTCCGCCATCTCCAGGCGCTTTTCTAAGTCCTCCACCAAGCTTCGAAGAGATCTGTTTTCTATTACATTTGATTGCAGTTTTACCTGTAGCTCTGAGTTCTGTAGCTTAAGTTCCTCATTCTGTTTACAAACCTTTGCACTTCTTGCGGCAGTCTTGTCCGCACCAACTTCATCCATGGCAGATGATCTCCTTTCAGGTCCCAAATGAAGCAGAGAAGTTTTATCAGCTGGACTTCCGGTTGCCAACATGGCGGTTAGGCATTGAACCGTTGGGGCCTGTGGTGTGTTTATGCTTGTGGCTACGGTTTGCAATCGCTTTTCCTCATGTTGGACTGGTAGTACATGGTTCCGTCGCTCTGCTACTGAATGTGTGGGTGACACTGTGAGCTGTGAAATTCGCGTGGAATGCTTTTACATCTGTCCTGTACAGTGACCTGCATGTTTGGAACAATGGCTACCGGCTGATGCTGAATTGACTGATTTGCCCTTTCGGTTCACGAGTGCATTTTTCGGGAGACTCCTGGGAGTCAGCGCTGAAGCTGCGGAGTTCATGCTTTGTGCGACACTTTCGGCGGGTCGCCCAGCGGTAAGAGACTGAGCCATGTGAGAAAACCCAGGTCAGTGAGGTCTTTCTGGTGACTGCCGAGTCCATCGACGATGAACTGTGGTATTCGTTGATGAATCTTGTGTTGGCAAGAAATAAATAATGTCTCTTATGCTTTCATGTAATCACTGGAGGGTCTTCTCCATGATTATATATTGTGTTTTGTGTATGTATTTGTTTACTGATGAAGGCTAGTCGCTGCAGCGTCCTGTATTTTTCATAATTGTGTTCTGTAAAACTGTATTACTTTGTGTGTTATTTTATTTTTTTTTACATTTCCAGTTTTACCACACTTCCACTAATTTTATCACATTTGTGAATATGAATGTGAAGTGTGTATCATGATGCATCGCATTTGGAAAATGTGCCACATTTCCGAAAGCACTGACGACCAGACCCATCGTCCGATATGTTTTTTGTTGATCAGTTCAAGACATTTGTTAATGGTATCGATGTACATTCAGGCATGTTGTCGTTGTATAACCTCAAGAATTCCACATGTTCACCCTTGTATGGCTTGCGGATTGGTAGTGATTTGGTGTTTCTGATCTGTAGACGGTCGAAACACTCATTCTCAGCATGTTTGTGAGGTCTCAGCAATGCACACAAGACTCAGTGTTGATCATCTATCATCATCATCATGAAGGAATAATGTGGCTCTTCTGCTGAATCAATGCAAAAAAAATTTTGCATTGCTTCTTCTGACAAGAAGTGACAGAAAAGCTTTGTTTCTTATCAGAAGAAATGACATGAAAACATTGTTTCTTATCAGGTGACAGATAAAAGTGTCATGAAAGCCTTGTTTTTTTAAATTATGAGACAGGAAAAGGGGTACATGAAGACACACCTTGTCACGAGACAGGTAATCAATGACAGATATATTGTTGCTTGAAATAAGTGAACGAAGGACAATTTAACAACATTGCACCCAGCATCCTTGATTGGACTGCCAACATTGAGTTCACTCTTCTTCTTATTCTGCGTTCGTCCGAAATGTTGTTTTAGACGTAGTTGCGTTGTGCCTGTTTACAGCAGAGCTGTGTTATCTGCACCTTTCAGCTGACACATCCGAATACTTCAGACATTTGACTGGGTTACCTCCCTGGGAGTTCATTTTAGAATGTATGTTTTGTTGTCAAAAGTTTGCAGACTAAGTCTGCAGGTATTTCCACTTTCATACAAAATATTCCCTTTTGATGTCAACAATAGAGAATCAGTGTTTATTGAAGTTGGTGGCGACTTGTATGTTTCTATTTTCTGTGTCTTCAGTGTTCAGTCACTCTGAATTCAAGCATAGTCCACATATTTACAGCTACTTCCACTAGTGAGTGCGCTGGACTTTTTGGCGTCAGCGTTAGCTTTCCTTATTACCACTGTCCCTTACAATAAAGCGAACACTCCAATTTCTTAGGTGTTTGTAATTTATGTCCTAGTCAAGGATGAGAAGTCAACCATTTAAGTCCAACTGGCTGACATGTGGAATGAGCCCAGTTTGCAACTAGAAGAGAAAGTTGAAGCATGTTAAACCTCTCAGCCACAACAACCTTCTTTCCATGCAGATATTTCGTGTATATAATTACAGTTTAGGTCAACATGGCCAAATGGATAAGTATGTACGTTCTACATCAGTTGCTGGCCTACGCCATCTGGCAGGGCACTTGATGATGATGATGTGCTGATGCTGAGGTAAAAGATTCAACCCCTATATCAGAAAGTTGGGCTAAAATGTCCTCATCCTTTACTTGGGGATGTAAATTACAAGTACCTCAGAAGTCAGAGTGGGTTTGCCTGATGCATAGGGACACTGGTAATAGGGAAAGCTTCTTCTTCTTCTTCTGCGTTCATCAGACTTTTTATTTCGGACGTGATTGTGTTGTGCCTGTTTACAGCAGAGCTGCATTCTTGCGACGTTAGGCTGACACATCCGACTTCTGGGGGCATTTATTGACCGGGTTAACCTTCCCGGGATAGGGGAAGCTAATCCATTGCACTAGAAGTAGTAGCACGTCTATGGACTTCGCTTGAGTTCAAAGTAAGCAAGTGAAAAAAATTGTTAAAACCAAAAAAAATTGCAGTTTGGCTGCCATGTCTCACACTATGGGGCGTGTACTGCACTCCTCAGTAAAGCAAGAGTGTTTTTGTTTTATTTTTTGTAATGTTAGGTCAAGGTACACACCTGGCCATATCACAATGTGTTGGCTGATTGGGCTGGCTGTCTTTATTTCTCTGCCCACAATACTCCAGCAATGCCATGATGATCATGTTTGTTTGTAATGTTTGTAATTACAAGAGAACAGCTTTTAAGGGGCCTTGGACAATCAAACTGAGTTTAAGATGAGACAAAGACAGTTTTATTGTACATCATAAAGAGACAGCCAAAATGAACTTTAGTAGAGGCCTAGACAGTTTATTGTGCATCATAATCAGACAGCCATAATGAATATTGGAAGACGCAAAGATGACGTATCACATTTTCAGAAAGATAGTCCAAATATTTTGCCCACATGCACAGAGAAACACTGGTGCATACTGTAACAACTGGACTGATTTATGGAAGAAGAGATTTAGAAGACAATGGAGGAGATTGTGTAGATCCCTTCTTCGTGGCGTGGAGAAATGTAGCACACAAGCTAATACTCTGTTGAAAATATAAGATGTGGAGCATTGTTTGGCTGTTTGTGATTTCTTGGCAAGTTTACGTTCAGTATTTTGCCATTGCTTTCTGAATGGCCAGCACTCGTACCATGAGCGAATACCAAAGCAAGGCAGCCTGCTGCCAAATCTCCCCCAGCTGTGTTTCTAAGGTAGTTTGTGGGATTGTGAATTGCATTCGTAGGCCCATCACCACAGAGCCGGCTTCACTTAGTTCTCTGGTTCATAGACAACATCACGTACCAGAAACTGAAACTTTGGCCATATTAAAAGTCACTGTGGTTTGTAAAGAACAATGATGGGGTCATAATTCCTGGAAGAAGAGACGGGTCAACCAGCACGAAGTTAGACACAGGATGTTAAAGAGACCTTGGAAATGAAGGTGCTTCAGGCAGGGCAGCTGGCAAAAGATTGAGCCTTTCCTGCAGGTCGTGATGAGGGCAACATTCTGCGAAGGAGCTATATAGGCAACATTCTTTTAATTTTGTCGTTGCATTATTGGTCTTCTCCGTACATTGTTAATAATACAGAGGTTTTGAGTTTCTACTGTTGTTGCTTTGTGTTCTCCATACAGTGTTAGTAATTCGGAGTATTATTGCATGAAACTCACAAATGGAGAGGAGAATTACAGGCAGATAAGTGATAATGTTAGTTAGTTAATCGAGGTTCCAACTTCATGGCAACGTGTTGTCCCCATTATGCTCCATTTCTGTGCCAGTGAATATCACGCAAAATGCTCCCCAATGTGAAAAGTGGAACAGACAGGAGTCTCGGCAATCCAACAGCCCGCACAGGTACACAGTGCAGAATGCCAACACAAAATTCATCGTCGATGGACTCAGCAGACACCAGAAAGACCTCATTGGCCCGGGTTTTCTCACATGGCTCTGTCTTTTACCACAGGGCGACCCGCTGAAAGTGTCGCACAAAGCATGAACTTCACAGCTTCAGCTGGGAGTCTCCTAAAAAAATGCACTCGTGAACCGAAAAGGCAATTCAGTCAGTGATATGTGGTAGGAAATGTAGGGAACTGCAACAGGGTTTTGCATGAGTTGGAGGACTTTGCTCCATTTCAGGGATGAAAGAGAAGAGAATTATGGAATTAAATAGGACCATATTAAATAAGACATTAAATAGAACGGTCTTTTAGACTTGATACCTGACAACAATGAACTCCACATGAATATGTGTGTGTGCTTGCCTGTGTGTATAGATAAAGCATGGCAAGATGATGTTGGCAAAGATTGTAAATAAACATTATTGGAGATAACATTATGTAGTGTGGTTTTGTATGGGAGATAACATTGTGTGTGGTGTGGTTATGTATGAGAGATAACATTGTGCAGTGTGGTTTTCTATGGGAGATATAATTATGTAGTGTGGTTTTCTATGGGAGATAACATTGTGCAGTGTGGTTGTCTTTGGGAGATAACATTGTGCAGTGTGGTTTTGTATGTAAATGTTCATAGTGCTGTAGGGATGTGAGCAAAAATCACATGGGCTCAGTTGGTTTTTGTAAGATGGAAATAATACAAACAAAAAGCTGTGAATTACAGTCAATACCATGGATATACGCAAAAACCAATGAGAATGTCTTACAAGAAGCAAATGAAAACCGTAAACTGATTAGAGAAATTAACCACAGGCAGCCTTTTACTACACTGCAAGGTACTATAGGCAGCAAATGACAGGGATCTTTTTTTTTTTTTAATGAGAAGACATAAACTAGAGATCTTTGTAACAACTGACAAAATTTAGGGGAAGGCAGAGAAGTACGTATCTGTATGGTTTGGCCATGCGACTTGGTCAGGACAAGAACACATCTTACAGTGCAGGAGACATTAGAAAATATGTGCAAGTCAGATCAGATTAACACTAGTATCAAACTTAGAATATTTAAATCATACTCAATATGAATTAGAAACATGGAGAATGACTACAAGTATTACAAATAGACTACAAACGTTCATTAACTGGTGACTGTGGAGAATATGACTACGATGGTATGACAGAATGACTAATGGGAGGTTAGGAAAAGTTGAGGTGAGTCCAGAACCAACATCACAGCATTCAGGATATTCCCATTCGTTCTCCGTCCTCAAATGCAACAGTCGGGGAATAGTCTTAATGCTGAAGGTACCTGTAGCAGTCTGATTGTGTGACCGTCTGGCCTTTCGCTTGGAATTTATTGAATGTTGGTCAGATCCTCTGGTCACTCCCTGCAGCACCATTCTCTCCAGGTTGTTATGATCTATCTGTTTACCTCTTAAATCAGAGTGGGTTCGCCTGATAGCGAAAGACAGTGATATTAGGGGAAGCTAATCCACATGCAAGAATCAGTCCAGTGCATCAGGAGTCGTGGTATAGACTGCTTGAGTTCAAAGCAAGTGGAAAAATACCAATCTATAAAATCGATCTGTTCTTCTGCACTAACACACAACTTCTGCAATATACGCAAAATATTATTGCACCATATTCGCACAACTTTCTGCACTATACGCACAACTTCCAAAGGGCCCCAGACCACATTTGCCTATAATGCAATAAGTGATGCAGACCAGGACCACATTCTCCCTTGTGCTCCAACAACCCACCATGTGGAGTAGACTCTAAGTCTAACCTTATTATGCGCCAATACCCCCACCGAGTGGAGCAGACCCAGCCAAGCTATCCTCTTGTTTATTTCCCACAACACAAGCGTGTCCTGATGAAGCTTAGGTATCTGGATATCATCGAAGTTATGAGGTTAGAGAATGATTCGTGCGATAGGCCAAACATTGATAAAACCTAATAATAGTATAACTAGATGGTCCTTTCTATGGGCAACTGAGGGAGGACTTTCAACACACAGAGAAGAGAATTAGAAATAGGGATGAATAATGCGAGGTGGGTATAGAGAACGCTTTTGGAGACAGCAAATGTAAATCAGTTTGTTGTTAGTTACATACCCAGGAAACCTTTCAGCACATTTAGTATAGGACCTAGCAAGTCGCCTATGAATCCACGTTGTTGGAAGATCTGTTTCCATTTCTTGACCAACAGTTTCTTAGGTGAGCACTCTCAGACTGTTTTTGTGCCGCTGCAGATGTCTCTTCTAATCTGGTGTAAGTGGAACGTTACCTTTTGAAATGTTGTGACATCATTCGCAAATTGATTGGGCAAGGGCTGAGGAAGCTGTTTTAATTATGGCCTTCATGTTGGCTGGCTTAAACAACGGGACACTGCCGGTTTATGGGCTTCATGTATCGATATTCCCATGGACATCATTATATTATCATTAATTCAGTTCTTTGTCACCAATTCCAATTACTAATTCCCAGTTCTTCATCATCAATCCCCAGTTCTTCATCACTAATTCCCAGTTCGCCATCACCAATCCTTCATCACCAGTCCCCAGCCCTTCATCACCAATCCCCAGTCCTTCATCACCAGTCCCCAGCCCTTCATCACCAGTCCCCAGTTCTTTATCACCAATCCCCAGTTCTTTATCACCAATCCTCAGTTCTTAAAGTCATATGCAAGAGAACAACTAGATCTGATGGAGTTAAACAACATACAAATGTATGAAGAGTTCACAAGTTACGTACCTGTAAAATCATGGGAACATAATACCATTTTATTGTTATAAAGGGAAATAACTCACCAAGTTTTATCTAATAAATCAATTAGATAAAATATTTATTAAATGTCTAAGATAAAGAAGCTAATCCATCAAAATTAACAAAATAATTTGCCAATTTAAGCTTAAAAATGAGTTAATTACACAAAGGTGTATAAAACATATTTTCTACCATGATATATACAATGTATGAACACTGCAATCTACTTGCACAATTTTTACTCATAGAACCTAACTGACACCCAGACATTCTCATTCTGGTTTCTATTCACAACGCATACATCCGTCGCCTTTTTCCTTTTTCACTTGCCCAATATGTCGTATACCCCCTAGAATGATGCAAGAACGCAGCTCTGCTGTAAACAGGCACAACGCAATCGCATCTGGAAAAAAAACCTCCGGATGAACGCAGAAGAAGAAGAAGAAACGTCCAAAAATCTACTATAATGGGCTTAGGCAAATGGAAAAATAAGGCGGATTTTCCATTTGACTTAACATCAAACAATCTTATAAAAGTGTACGGAATAGTCTTCCCATGTCAACCAAATCAGACACACAAAGACACTTGGCAACATCTAGAGAAGAAAATAACAGATATGTTACAGAGATACAAATACAAAACAACTACCATATTTGGTAGAAGTACCATTGTTAATACATATATAATTCCAAAAATACTATATCTGTGCACAATCCTAGATCCCCCACGTCAAACTGTCACAAACATAAACAAAGAGATTAGACGCTTTGTGTTTGGCAGCACCATCTACAGTATCAAACATACTACACTCATGCAAGACAAAAAAGATGGAGGTATCGCCCTCCAAGACATAACAACCAAAATACAAGCACTTAGGATCAAACACGTAGGTGAAATCCTACAACACCCAGAAAAACACCCTTTAGCACACTATTACATTGGAATTAGGCTATCTTCTTTAAAACCTATTAGGAATACATCCTCACATTATTTTGGTACTCTCCCAACGTTCTACAAAACATGTATTTCAGCCATTAAAGGACATGAAAAATTACTACACAAGAAAACACATACAATCTACAGGCATTTAGTTAAATTACAAGCAACTCCTGTACATCTCAGAATTAAAAGAGGACATAGATATTTCATAAAAGATTATACCGAAATTTTCTCAAATATTCACAACAAGCAGATTACTCCAAAAGCAAGGGAAATTACATATAGGCTTGTTTACAGCATGACCCCAACAACAGAGAGAACAGCAAAAATAACTAAACAAATACTACAGTGTCAGCTTTGTAGACGGAACGTCCAAGAATCAGAAGAGCACATCTATTACGAATGCAACACAATCATGCCAACAAGAAACCTCCTACAAAACATCCTAAACACTCATTTGAAACAAAGAACAGATGTTTACAAAGCAATCATGATAAATTCCATTCCTTACTCCACACAAGACACCCACACAAAGCTACTTGTTCTATTGGCAGTGTCAGAGTCTAGAGTAGTGCAGTGATGCAGTGACATCGTTACGCCCGTCAGGCGACTTAGTCCCCAGCCGGGATGCCGTAACTTCGTTACGCCCGCCAGGCGAGTAGTAGTTACCTGCCTGCGAGGTTGCTGGCTGACGAGACGGCCAGCGATCAGGCAAGGACGAAGCAAGACGCACGCATGCCTCGTGAAGCCACTTCAGGTGGGGAGGCACGTTGTGAGCTATAGACAGACAGCTCTGGGACGTGGACTCGACTGGACGTATGATGAGAGAAAGGCGTTGTGTGGTTTCTGTGCCCGAAAGTCGAGTGTCTGTTCATCTTGAGAGATAGACTGTGAGCTGTATTGTGTATGTAAGTGTATTGAAGTATAACATATATCTTGTAATGATCATCGTATTGTATTTGATCTGTAAATAAATCCGTTGAACGTTGTGTCGTTGAGTCTCAAGTAAAATCACGTTGTACTTGTACTGTCTCACATGTGTTAGGAAAAACGAGCCAGGTGTAAGACCCTGACATGTGTGGACGTGGTGGCATTCGTCCGGCTTTGAAATGAACGTAGTTTAGATAATTTAACATTTAAACTTAGAGTTGTGAACTTAGAAATTTTGTCCAACTTTATTGTACATGTAAATGTGATCGTGGAAGGCTCATTTTGATAGATATTATTACATTGTTTAAACATGGAGACTAGTTGTGAACGTACAGTGCATACATATTGTTTGATCTTGTAAACATGTAAAACATTTGTGATTGTGGAACTTGTCACCGTTTTGACCTTGTCGACATTGTGAAGTTGTCGCCATTGTGACCTTGTCGCCATCTTGTAAACTTGATGTCTATGTCCTTACTGAATGTCATCTTGATGTAAGTGATGTGTCATCAATGTTGTAGCGTGGTGAGATATATTTAGAGTGTCTTTGTAAAGTGAGTTGTGGAAAGCAGAAAGTTTTGGAAAGAAAGTGACTTGTGTTTTGAAAAAAAAATTGTTGTTGACTGACAAAATTACGACCTACAATTACACTCAACGCCATACAAACCTAATCAAAACTTAGTGACAAGCAGGCACACCACATCAAATAGACGCTAATTTATTTCCTCCAAAAACAAAGTAGGTTTTCTGTGCCATCTGAAACCCTTGCCCGTAGAGGTCATTTGTGTTTGAAGTAGCGACCCTACAGTTCCTAGCCCGATTTCCAACCGTTCTTCACCGCATCCGGTGCACTTGAGTATATTTTTCTTTTCATATACTTTAGGATGCAAATTTAGGCACGTATTGTCAATAGAACAAAATTGTAAATTGTTGACTTTACTAACCACTTATAACAAATTGTGTGGCTGGATTTTCATTGGCATTTTCCATCATGTCTTCATTAAATGATTTCATCGATATGGGGTTAAAGTTACAGTTAACAGGTGATGAGTTAACGAAGTGGAGTGAAAAGAAATACTCTGAATACCTCCTAGTACAGGAAAAAGCTAATGAACGCGAAGAAAGAGCCGCTGAAAGAGCATTAAAGCAGGCAGAGACTGAAAGGGCTACCAAGCAAGTAGAGGCAGAAACAGCCTTAAAGCAAGCAGAAACAGCAACCGCAGCAAAACAAGCCGAATTAGATATTGAGCTTAAAAAAGCGGAGATAGCAGCTCAGAGTAAGCGAGAAGAACTGGAAGTGCAATTAAAAATCAAACAACTTGATACTGAGACTGCCATTAACAAAGAGTCTAAGAAATCTGAGAGACTGGAGAAAGAAAACCAGTACAAGAAATACCAAGGTATAGTACGTAATTATACCTCGGGTGACTGCATCGCAGCCTTTACCCAAAATTTTGAGACTTTAATGGACCATTACCAGGTTCCACTGTCTGAATGGAATATTATTTATATGAGGAATTTATCAGGGGAACCTCTTAAAGTCATTGGGACCATCCCCAAAGACCTCAGAAAAGATTACTATTATCTGAAATCAAAGATTATGGCACATTTTATGTTAGATGAGGCAGGTTACAGAGAACAATTCAGCAAGCTGAGCCCAAAACCGACTCAAACGTTCTCTGACTACCTCTGCTTAGTCCGAGATATATTTACCAAATGGACTTCAGCAGCTAAAATTGATAAAAACTATCAAAGATTAGAAGATCTGATCATCAGAGATAAAGTCATTTCATCCATTCCATCAGCATTTTCAAAATTTTTGCAAGAGAATGAATGCACTAGTGTAGATGAGATTGAGAGACGTGGTTCGGCTTATTACACAGCCAACAAACATTGTTTTGCCAGTGAAGCTACTGACATAAATTTTGTAGCATCGGCTAACTATGACAAACCCTATAGTAGGCAGAAACCTCATAAGCCTACATCTGAGAAGTATAATCACAGTAGATATTGTAAAATTTCACACCATCAAGGTGAGATGTGTGACAAAAACCCCGCATATCGTACTTATCTACAAAACATGGTAAACAGACAAGATAAGGAGCGTAGATCCTTCAGGAATTTGCGTAAATGTTTCCTCTGTAAGGCGTACGGACATTATCGCCATGATTGTAAAGGTAGGCAAATGACCAACAAAGCAAATGCCGCCTTGTTTGACAGTTCATCGTCAGATGAAGAACAATCAGAGAAACATCCTGTGAACTCAGCACAGGCTTTTGATATGTTTAACGCAAATAAATGTACTGTTTGTAACACCTTTTATGAAGATGGCATTTTAACATGCGGCCACTCCATTCCTATTGCCAATGAAGAAGCTAATTTGGTAGTAGATTCCAAAGGCAGGATAAACATCCATCACGGATATGTGAATGGCAAGTCTGCTACAGTCCTTCGGGACACGGGAAGCTCACTTATTGGTCTAAAGAGAACGTTCATAATGCCTACAGACTATACAGGCAGGCACGTAACATGCAGAACATTCTCTGGCAATATTGAAAAGTACCCACTAGCATGGGCATATATTCAAACACCTTTCCTCACTGGTAAAGTAAATTGCGCAGCATTAACAAACCCAGTGTGCGATATTATAATTGGAAATTTACCAGAGGTGAATGATATGCCTCATGACATAACATCTCTTTGCATTGATGATATCATAACATCACCATCAAATGTCATCATTGATAATGTTATACCACCTAATGAATGTATGGTAGCTAATGTAGCACTAAGATCTCATGACATCATTGATAACACTGTTTCATCACCATCTGATATCATTGAATGTGTGAACGCAGTAACCAGAGCTACTGCTAGAGTGCAAGATGAAAGTAATCAAACTGAGGCTATACAAATGCTTAGCCCAATATCACTACCTTCTAAAACCATGAAGGAAACTTTTGTAACAGCTCAAAAGGCTGATCCTTCATTGTCGAAATATTTTAATCTGATCGGCCAAAAGCCAAAGGTAACCAAAAATGCAAAATGGCATTTTGCTTTGAAAAATTGTATCCTCACTAGGTATTATACCATAGGTGACAGCACAACAGAGCAAACTGTTTTGCCAACTGATTATCGTAAGCAAGCCTTACATCTTGCCCATGATATACCTCTTGCAGGGCATATGGCATACGCTAAGACCAGATCAAGATTATTAACACAGTTTCATTGGCCCAAATTTTGCAATGACATTAAACAATATTGCAGAAGTTGTGACATCTGCCAAAAACTTGTAAAGAAAGGTAAACACCCACAGGCAAAGTTACAAGTTACTGACTTAGCCAGTCGACCTTTTGAGAAAATATCTGTCGACATAGTGGGCCCTCTTAATCAGACAACAACTAGAGGGAATAAATATATTCTAACTGTCATTGATCAATGTAGCCGCTGGCCGGAAGCGATTCCGCTAAAGAACATAACTGCCAATGATATAATGGAAGTTTTCTTCCATATATTTTCTCGGATAGGATTTCCAGACACTATCCAATCAGATAGGGGAACTCAGTTTATCGCCGCATCTACTCAAGCTTTCACCAAAATGTTGGGAGTGAAGCAATGTTTCAATTCCCCGTACCATCCTCACTCGAGTGGGATAATAGAAAAATTTAACGGCGATTTAAAGCACATGCTTGCAAAAGTCACGCAAGAGCATCCCAATAACTGGGACGTATATTTACCTGCTATTCTCTTTGCTTATCGTGAGGTACCACATTCTAGTACAGGTTTCTCTCCTTTTGAACTTATCTATGGTGCCAAACCACGTGGCCCATTAACTATTTATCATCAAATGTTCAACTGACTCCACTCCAGTACTTAAACCCATATCATCATACGTATTCGTTACATCATTGCGTGAAAGAATCATCAAATCTTGTATAATTGCAAAGGATGCACTAAAATTATCTGGTGCTACTTATAGACAATATGCTGACAAAGGTAACAGGACAATAACGTTGATACCTGGACAGGACGTTCTTCTTCTACTACCTAGTGACCGACACTTATTGACTGATTCTTGGCAAGGACCTTTTAAAGTGACGAGACAGATTTCACCTGTAGACTACGAGATCCAAATAAAAGACAAACACAAAATATTCCACATCAATATGCTAAGACCATATTACAACAGAGACAACAAACAAGACGATACTACAGCTTGTACAGTGATAATAGACCATGAAGATGACGAGGCTAGTGACGAAATTCCAACACCTGCATTAGACACGACAAACTGCTTGAAAGAAATTAAAATCAACCCAAAGTTAACTCAAACAGAAACAGACAGTTGCAAACATCTCATACAACAGTACAACACCATCTTCTCCAACAACCCAGGACAAACAGAATTAGTACAACATCATATCACACTCACGTCAAATACACCCATAAAATGCAGACCATACACCATTCCATTGCACTACAAAGAAAACTTACATCAGGAGATCATCAACTTAGAGAAAAACAACATCATAAGACGGTCCCAATCAGACTTCTAATCTCCAATGGTCATAGTACGCAAAAAGGACAACACGATAAGACTCTGTGTCGACTATAGAAAGCTAAATAAGATCACTCTTCTAGATCTTGAGCCAATGGCAAACTCTGACGATCTACTGACAGAACTGACAGACCATAGGTTCTTTACGAAGGTAGACATGACTAAAGGTTACTGGCAAATAGCGGTAGACGAACAGAGCAGACATCTGACAGCATTTGCCACACCTTGGGGACTGTACGAATGGTGCAAACTTCCATTTGGACTTGTCAATGCCCCAGCTACATTCGTACGTATGACACGACTTTTACTAGTAGATATACCGAACATAATTTGCTATATAGACGACATTTGTGTTCACACAGAGACGATGACAGACCACATAAAGACATTAGAACAGACATTTGAACGCATTAGACAGCACGGGCTGACAGTAAAGCCTGCAAAAGTAGACATAGCCTACCAGGAAATATCCTTCTTGGGGTACAAAATATCCAATGGCTTTGTCACGACAGACGATAACATTGTGTCCAAGATACTAAAACTCTCACTTCCGACTACGAAAAAGCAAGTCAGAAGTTTGTTGGGACTTATAAATTATTACAGGCAGTTCATTCCTGATTTTTCCGAACTGACCGAAGTATTTACTAACTTACTAACAAAAGATAAACCGGAGAAAATTGTAAGCAATGAATGCCTAAAATTTGCATTCCAAAAAGTATTGTCTTGTTTTTCTGATAATGGTTTAAATACTCCTATTCTGAAGTTGCCCAATCTACATGTCCCTTTCAGATTGCGGACAGACGCGAGCTCCGTGGCGATTGGAGCAGTCTTGTTGCAGGAGCATAATAACATCCTTCATCCTGTGTACTTCGTCTCCAGGAAATTGAAACCGAGAGAACGGGCTTGGTCAATACCCCAGTTGGAAGCCCTAGCTCTAGTGGTGGGTATAACAAAATTGTCCAGATTCCTCCTAGGACGTCATTTTATTGTCGAATCTGACAGTAGTCCACTGCGATTTATCAATTCAGGTGTACCTTCAAACCAAATGGTAGCGCGCTGGTCTCTTAAACTCCAAGATTACAGCTTCGAGGTTCGACATATCCCAGGCAAAACCAACACAATTGCCGATCTTTTGTCCCGTTGTCCAACCGACCCAGTGAGCACCAATGTCTGAGTGCAGTGTGTAAAATACACTCAGATCAACACAGCCATCCATCAGTGAATAATTCTTTTCATTCACGAAAGCTGTGTAATGTCTACGATGTGATGTGATAGGGGTTACTCCAAATATATATAGTGTTCTTATTTTACTAATTAATGTAGTGATTGTCGTGTATAATTGTGTAGTGTGTGGTAGAAAGCGAACTTTATTAATTGTATATATTACGAAACAAGAACAGTGCCACATTCACTCAAAACTTACCGTAAGCGAACTATCCAATTTGACAGTGGTATCTGCGTTTGGAACATTCCAGCGATATTTTAAATCCGTGTGTGAAAGTGTGACCTGAACATTGACATCTACACCACTGCAGTCAATCGAAATCCAGAAGTTTTTCCAGTGAAACATCCAACACATGAACGATTAGAACATTGTACATTCCGTAACTACATCAGACCGGAACAAGTGTGTTCTACAAGTTTTAACATCAGCTGTTTAGTGTTCGTGTGTACTTCCGGATTAGTTAGAAAGTTAGTTCAAAATTAGCAGACGACAAACAAAAGTTTAAAAAGCTATGACGATTCTAAAATCTTTAGGAATCAATTTTGAATACACGAATTGTGTATTTATATTTTTTATGTAGTGTAATCTTAGAATCATATCTTGATTAATGTATTCATACTACCGACTTTTTCTCGCTAGTATGAAGAAACATCAAGCGATGACGCTAAGAAATAGAATAATTATTGTAAAATATTATATGTCATAAATTGTGAAGTTATTCCCCTTTCATTTAATTGTTATTACATCATTACACAAAGGGTATAATGTGAAATGTATACGATTATGTGTTGTATATAAATAGCCATGTTGTTGCCAGATTATTAACACACCAGGAAGCCATCTACTGGGCATGGTAGAGTGTTACCGACATTGCAGACCAACACAAGAGCTCCTGGCCAAATGGGGTCAGGGTTTGAGCGTTTAATGCGACTTATGTAAAGCCGTATTTCGGTCTAGCCAGATGGTTTTTGTTTCAAAAACCATATTATTACTTTTTCTTTGGAGGCTGCGAGGTAATTGCTTGGGAAGCTGTTATTACCGATCTGACTGGGTCAATAATGCAATTGAGGTAATCAGCCATCGAGAGGATGAAACTTGACAAGTGTTAAAGGTTGAACACCACATGTCGTTGAATACAACTTCCATTTCTTATATGTTTCTATGTCAAGATGTGTATTTCTATGTATTCTGATACCAATGTATATAACAACAGAAGGGTCGACTCTGACAAGGTTAAAATATTAACCCAGTATGTACATATAGTATACATGAAAGATGACATCTTTCATGAAGTTGCCCGGGGGAGCATGTCAGAGTCTAGAGTAGTGCAGTGATGCAGTGACATCGTTACGCCCGTCAGGCGACTTAGTCCCCAGCCGGGATGCCGTAACTTCGTTACGCCCGCCAGGCGAGTAGTAGTTACCTGCCTGCGAGGTTGCTGGCTGACGAGACGGCCAGCGGTCAGGCACGGACGAAGCAAGACGCACGCATGCCTCGTGAAGCCACTTCAGGTGGGGAGGCACGTTGCGAGCTATAGACAGACAGCTCTGGGACGTGGACTCGACTGGACGTATGATGAGAGAAAGGCGTTGTGTGGTTTCTGTGCCCGAAAGTCGAGTGTCTGTTCATCTTGAGAGATAGACTGTGAGCTGTATTGTGTATGTAAGTGTATTGAAGTATAACATATATCTTGTAATGATCATCGTATTGTATTTGATCTGTAAATAAATCCGTTGAACGTTGTGTCGTTGAGTCTCAAGTAAAATCACGTTGTACTTGTACTGTCTCACATGTGTTAGGAAAAACGAGCCAGGTTTAAGACCCTGACAGCAGAGTACAGAAATCTTATATGGACATTAAGAAACAAAGCACTATACAATTACATAACAATCAACAAAGAAATTGTCCAACAACTTTATCAACAAAAAGTCGCAAACATTCTAATCTTAGCACCACAAGCGCAAATCTCGTAAAATATTTGGCTGAAGACAGCACATATTACAGTAGAAGCAAATAACTTGTTTTAAATAAAGGATACTACAACTGTAAATGTATTTATTGATGGTATTAATAATCTTACAATTATATTATTATTATTATTATTAATACTATTATTATTACTGCTACTATTATTATTAATTTTCCCATTATTATATTTGAATGTGCAACATGAAATATATTGTGGATGGGTGTCTGTGCCGTTGGCAGTAACATATGTATGCGTCTGTGTGTGGATGCAGGTGTGTGTGCGTGTGTGGTGCATGAATTTGCACGCGCATGTGTACGAGTGTGTGTGTGCGCGCACGCGCGCGTGCGTGCGTGTAGCAGTCTTTAAACCAAGTCGGTATCTTAAGTATTAAAATGATGGTATATGGTAATGATATGTTTCAAAAGAAAAATATGCACCACCATGTATAAACAAATTCGATGAGCCCTTTAAGTACCCAGTAAGCTAAGGTGGCTTTTAGTGGCCAGGTTTTAAGTCCTTCCCATTGTATATAAAACCGAGACACTATCACAATTTTGGACCAATTATCTCCCTGGGGACAGACCATGGACCCTAATTGCTAGTAGTAAATCCCTAATTCTTGTCCCCCAAACAAAAGATATCATGGACTAGAGCGTCACCCTGAAATTTGTCATCAGGCAACAACACCAACGACCTTCGCCTCGGGAGCTTAGTGACCCAGAAATTACAAGGCAGCCACATTTTAATGGAAATGATAGTTTAAAGTTTATTGTCCAAGCGCGGGGCATTTAAATGTACTGCGGTCTCCAGAAAGCATGAGATTGTGTGTGCGTGTGTTTTGTGTGTGTGCGTGAGAGAGAGAGAGAGAGAGAGAGAGAGAGAGAGAGAGAGAGAGAGAGAGAGAGAGAGAGAGAGAGAGAGAGAGAGAGAGAGAGAGAGAGAGAGAGATGGACAGGTGTTTCATGCATTCCGCTTGCGGAAGTGAAGTATATGCAAGGAATGCGTATCTACATGCACTATGCCACAAATGTCATATTATCATAACTGTATATATTTTTGTATATGTTTCATTCACAATGTCACACTTAACACTAACAAACGGCAACGCTCTGTAATATACACAAACAAAAGAAACACACACTACAACTTGTAAATACACATTGCTTTGTATGAAATAAAAGTTGGGGGAAAAAAAAAAAAAAAATTGCATACCAGTATGGTTTTTATAAGAGTATCATGTCTTTGAACGTGGCCAAAATATTTCACTTGTCTCCTCTTTATTTCACCCATTTTCTTTTTATTACCCATTTGCCAATCATATAAGTAGATGACAGAAGTAGATATTGATTGACACTCATATGAGTAGATGACAGAAGTGGATATTGATTGACACTCATGTAAGAAGATGACAGAAGTGGATATTTTTTTTAAAACTCAAGCGTAGTCCATTATACACTATCTTTATAGTAGTGATGGACTGAATTTTGCGTGTGGATTAGCTTTCCTTATTAACAGTGTCCCTTGCCATCAGGTGAACCCAATCCGACTTCAGAGGTACTTGTAATTTACGTCCCCAAGTCAAGGATGACAGGTCAATATTTTAGTCCAACTGTCCGGTGTAGGGGTTGAACTGCTAACCCAGGGATCAGCACATTGGATGTTTCAGAACACACCAACTTATCCATTCGGCCATGCGGACTTGCGAAGTGGATATTGATTGACACTCATATAGTAGATGACAGAAGTGGATATTCATTGACACTCATATAGTAGATGACAGAAGTGGATATTGATTGACACTCATATAGTAGATGACAGAAGTGGATATTGATTGACACTCATATAGTAGATGACAGAAGTGGATGTTGATTGATACTCATATAGTAGATGACAGAAGTGGATATTGATTGACACTCATATAAGTAGATGACAGAAGTGGATATTGATTGACACTCATATAGTAGATGACAGAAGTGGATGTTGATTGACACTCATATAGTAGATGACAGAAGTGTATATTGATTGACACTCATATACGTAGATGACAGAAGTGGATATTGATTGACACTCATATAGTAGATGACAGAAGTGTATATTGATTGACACTCATATAGTAGATGACAGAAGTGGATATTGATTGACACTCATATAGTAGATGACAGAAGTGTATATTGATTGACACTCATATAGTAGATGACAGAAGTGGATATTGATTGACACTCATATAGTAGATGACAGAAGTGGATATTGATTGACACTCATATAGTAGATGACAGAAGTGGATATTGATTGACACTCATATAGTAGATGACAGAAGTGGATATTGATTGACACTCATATAAGTAGATGACAGAAGTGGATGTTGATTGACACTCATATAGTAGATGACAGAAGTGGATGTTGATTGACACTCATATAGTAGATGACAGAAGTGGATATTGATTGACACTCATATAAGTAGATGACAGAAGTGTATATTGATTGACACTCATATAAGTAGATGACAGAAGTGGATATTGATTGACACTCATATAGTAGATGACAGAAGTGGATATTGATTGACACTCATATAGTAGATGACAGAAGTGGATATTGATTGACACTCATATAGTAGATGACAGAAGTGGATGTTGATTGACACTCATATAGTAGATGACAGAAGTGTATATTGATTGACACTCATATAGTAGATGACAGAAGTGGATATTGATTGACACTCATATAGTAGATGACAGAAGTGTATATTGATTGACACTCATATAGTAGATGACAGAAGTGGATATTGATTGACACTCATATAGTAGATGACAGAAGTGTATATTGATTGACACTCATATAGTAGATGACAGAAGTGGATATTGATTGACACTCATATAGTAGATGACAGAAGTGGATGTTGATTGACACTCATATAGTAGATGACAGAAGTGGATATTGATTGACACTCATATAGTAGATGACAGAAGTGGATATTGATTGACACTCATATAAGTAGATGACAGAAGTGGATATTGATTGACACTCATATAGTAGATGACAGAAGTGGATATTGATTGACACTCATATAGTAGATGACAGAAGTGGATATTGATTGACACTCATATAGTAGATGACAGAAGTGGATATTGATTGACACTCATATAAGTAGATGACAGAAGTGGATATTGATTGACACTCATATAGTAGATGACAGAAGTGGATATTGATTGACACTCATATAGTAGATGACAGAAGTGGATATTGATTGACACTCATATAGTAGATGACAGAAGTGGATATTGATTGACACTCATATAGTAGATGACAGAAGTGGATATTGATTGACACTCATATAGTAGATGACAGAAGTGGATATTGATTGACACTCATATAAGTAGATGACAGAAGTGGATGTTGATTGGCACTCATATAAGTAGATGACAGAAGTGGATGTTGATTGGCACTTATATAAGTAGATGACAGAAGTGGATATTAAAGGACAAACTAGATAATGCAGACATTGAAGTTACTCTCTCTCTCTCTCTCTCTCTCTCTCTCTCTCTCTCTCTCTCTCTCTCTCTCTCTCTCTCTCTCTCTCTCTCTCTCTCATAATGAAGAAAATATACTGTTTGAATTTGGACGTGTTTATATCTCTTTTTTGTTGTATATTAACACTAAATAGAACAACATGTACTATATAATATATCATATATTGATTTCTCTCATTATTACTTCGCTATATAGGGAGAAGAGATCCGGTGACAAGACACACCCCTGTTGTACTCCTAGCTTTATCTGTTCGTAACTTCCTTCTTTATTTCCCATTTTAATTGCTGCTACTTGGTTCCAGTATATATTCTTTATTATTCTTAAATCTTTCCCATCAATGTTGATATCTACCAACGTATAATAATAAATCATTCAATTTATACAAATGCATTTCCCGAGTTGCTTAGAGCATATTTAAAATATCATACTAACATGATTGTAATGACTTTATTGATCACTACACTTAATAATTATGTTCAAGCATTCTGCGGAATTACAAGTTAACTAAAAGAAAAACACTTAAATAAGCAAATGAGTAGGGGACATAAGCAACCAATATATTGTTGCAAGGGAGATGATTTAACATTTAAAAATACAAATAATATACGATGTCCAGCTACTCCACCAGTCCGGAACGATAGTGTGTTCCATAACTGGTCCCAGGGCGGCTGCTAAAGCAACACCCGCACTTATTATGAGTGCCCTAACTGGTCCAGGAGGTGTACCTTTTGGGGGAGTCGTGGACCTGCATAGGTTCGAAATTCCCACTAGGTGGTACTTTCACCTGTCAGCAGAGGTTCAGAAAGCCGTGTATGACAAGATACACGGCAAAAAATTTTCTCTACCAAGTCTAGGGATAGACATATCACTACAACATCTAGACAAAGAAAGGGACAGGCTGACCATCCACTGGCTACCTGTCACGATTGCTCCTCAAGGAGTTAAAAAACTGGTGTACAGTATTACAGGAGACGACAAGGCTGAGGTCTTTAGGATAAAGAATGGGGCTGGCAAGTGGGGAGCGCTCTGCAACCCAACAAAGGAAGTTCCCCATTATATACGGATCTACACTCCCGGTATAACGAACAATAACCACAGAGTGTTGATCACGATGCCGGGGAGAAAGACCGATTGTCCAGCGTGTGGCCAAAACAACCACTGGGCAAATAAATGCCCTAGTCGACGACAATCGACGACACCAATAGCAGCAGCAGTAAGTGTTCAAAGCCAAGAAGATTTCCCACCACTCGAAAGAGAAACCTCTCCACAGGGAGAGATTGAACTGACACAAACCTTCAGCAGTCAAATCAACACACAAGAAAATAACACACAAGAAAATAATACACAAGACATAAATCCAAGGAATGAAGACTCTGACGGTTTTCAAGTCGTCAGCAAACCAAAGAAGAGAACATGGGCTAACAGAAGACCGCAGTCAAAACACAGCGACGACACAGAAACAGACGATTTATCACTGCCAAAGAAAGAAAAAGTCAAAGACACTATAGGCAAGACAAAGGAAATCGAACAAGAACAACAAGAGGAGACACAAGTACAAGACGAAGACGACACATACAGCATACCAGACACTCTCTTCGTAGACACAGACACAAGTGATAAGAACGAGGAACAAGATGATCCTCCCACACAAACTTTTGATACTACAGACTTGTTCGCCTAAATGTACTCATCACGGATAATAATTTTGCGTGTGATTCTATACACTTATTATATCTCATTCATTTGATTTTACTTGAATTATAATGAGTAGTGATTTAGTTATTATTACTTTAAACATTTGTGGTATACGTACAAAATTACAACATATTATCACACTAATAAACAAACACTAACCAGATTTCCTACTACTACAAGAAACAAATATATGTTCAAAAACATTCGCACAACATATCACCACACAGCTAGGCCTCAGACATTCATGCTTTAGTTTAGGCACACACAAAATTGGGTCAGGAACAGCTATTCTGCAGACATCAGACAGGTGGGACATAATTAAAACACACACGGATAACCATGGACGAATCTCCATAATACAGGTAGAAAGCACTATACATGCATACACCATAGTGAACATACATGCACCACCAAATTACAATCATCAACCAAACTTTTACCAAGAATTAGACACCTTACTTATACAAACATACAGAGGGCAAAATATTATCCTTGCAGGGGATTTAAATTTTGTACTCTCAGATTTGGATATCGTAGGGGCAGGCAAAGCAGGAATCAAGACACAATTAAGGAGAAATGACAGAAGTGGAATACATCAACTGGATATACTAAAGAATACCCTAGACACACACAATTTAATAGACGCTTTCCGATACAGACACCCTAATAACATTGCAACAACACACAAAAATAGGGCTTACAATAGATCAGCCAGATTAGATAGAGTATACTCACCTTCAACACACCAAATAATACACACAAAACATCTACAAGAGACATTACAATACACAGAACACAAAGCAGTACTAACACATATCACTACAGACACTACAAACACAAGACCATCAAAAAGAACATCACATTGGAAGTTCAATAACTCCTTACTCCAACATACAGGTTATTTACAACATGTGACACAACTTATTCTAACATATACTAATAGTACACCCACGGACAACATAACACAAATTTGGGATTTACTAAAGAATACAATACGGTATAGAACACAACAGTTAGCATCCATCATACATAAAGACAGACTACAACAAGAACATATCATACAGACAGCAATACAACTCACAAAACAGACTGATAGGAATGCACCACACCTAAACACACTAGAATCACAATTAGAACAACACCAGCAACACACATTCCGCGGTGCACTCCTTCGAACTAAACTTACTAACATATCAGAAGAAAGTCCCAATAGACAGCACCTTGCATTAGAGCAAAACATTCAACGCAACAGACAAATAGGAGCAATAACAGACATGCAAGGAAACACACAAACAGAGACAGTACATATACTAGAAACATTCCAACAGTACTACACTGACCTATATACAGCAGAACCCGCCAACACACAAACACAAAATAGATTCCTAAAATACACAAAAAAATTGTCAGACACAGATAAAGACACACTAGACACAGAGCTTACATTAGCAGACATAACACATGCACTCAATCAAATGCAAAAAGACAAAACACCAGGACCAGATGGACTCACAGTAGAATTCTACCAATACTTCTTTCCTATCCTAGGCAATTTCCTTCTAAAAGTCTACCAAGAAGCTTTTCATAAACAAGAACTCCCAAACACTTGCAACATGTCATATATAACACTCATACCTAAAGACAACACAGACAAAACACAGCTGAAAAACTATAGACCCATCTCCTTATTAAACACAGACTACAAAATTCTAGCAAAATCACTTGCAAACAAAATTAAAAACTTCATGCCATCACTCATTCACCCAGACCAACAGTGCAGTAATCAACACAGAAACATACACCAACATACACACTTCATTAGGGATTTCATTACATACACCCACCAGAAAGACTGTCAATCCTCTCTCTCTCTCTTATCTTTAGACCAGGAGAAGGCCTTTGACAGAATCTCACACTCATACTTACACAAAACACTAGCACACTGTAACATAGGACAGTACTATAGACAGTGGATAGGAATATTGTATAAAAATCCTGAAAGTAAGGTACTGGTGAATCATTCACTCACTGGCAGTTTCAGAATCAATAGATCTGTCAGACAAGGGTGTCCACTATCACCAGTCCTATATGTACTAACACTAGAACCACTCTTAGAAGCAATTAGACAGGACACTAACATTAAAGGTACATTTATACAAGGGTCTGGAGAACGGAAATTAATTGCTTATGCAGATGACACCGCTTTCTTCCCTACAACCTAACACTTCCATAACGAACATACTCCACACCTTCAGACAGTTTGGTGAAGGAAGTGGGGCCAAAATAAACATACAGAAGTCTAAAATAATGGGTCTGGGGAAGTGGAAGAATAAAGCAGATTTCCCCCGGATCTAACAGTCACAGATAACATGAAGATCTATGGGATTACTTTTCCATCCAATCCCAGAAAAACACACACAGGAACATGACAATCACTGACAAAACAAATTATAGACATACTACATAGGTTCAAATACAAGACATCAACAGGATTCCTCCGAAGTCGGAGAGTGTCTGCCTGTACGGCGAGGAACCACCAGTCTGCACACCAATAAGCCAGACATGGGACAACAGATACTCATGCAAAACTCAGGTCCTGTATGACATCACACTGATGTTGGAAAACAGGATGTCTTCATCCGACATACAGGACTTTGCGTTGGAGCTCAATCCAACGAACACAAGCAAGCAAGCAAGCAAGACATCAAAAATTTTTGTACGAAGCACTATTGTAAACACCTTCATCTTTCCTAAACTCAGGTCCTGTATGACATCACACTGATGTTGGAAAACAGGATGTCTTCATCCGACATACAGGACTTTGCGTTGGAGCTCAATCCAACGAACACAAGCAAGCAAGCAAGCAAGACATCAAAAATTTTTGTACGAAGCACTATTGTAAACACCTTCATCTTTCCTAAAATACTATATTTAGCCACAGTGTTAGACCCCCCCTCCCCAAACAAACAATCACAGACATAAACAAACACATCATACAATTCATCTTTAAAAACACAATCCACAGTATAAAGCACAAGACTTTAATACAAGAGAAGACTAAGAGGGGGGGGGGGGGGGGGTTGCACTACAGGACCTTAACACAAAAATACAAGCATTAAGAATCAACCACATAGGACACATCATCAATCATCCAGATCAACACTCGCTAGCATTATACTATATTGCAATTAGATTACACAGAATTAAGAAAATAGACAAAACAACACCGCACTATTACGGCACACTACCGCACTTCTACAGAACATGTATGCAAGCAATTCAAGGTAATGAACACTTAATACAACAGACAACCAAGCAGATATACAAATATTTAGTACAACAACAAGCCCCACCACTACACCTGAGAATCAAAAGAGGATACAAATCACATGAAAGACTACAGTTGCACCTTCACTAACTTACACAACAAACATATCACATCAAAATCCAAAGAAATAACATACAGGCTAATTTATAATATGACCCCGACAACGGAGAGAGCTGCACAAACATCCAAGCAAATAGCCACATGCAAATTATGTAGACAAAATATTCAGGAAACAGAGGACCATCTCTTCTATGAATGCCCAGCAATCACAGCCACTAAGATTGCACTGCAACAATTAATAGAAACACACACAAACAAGAAAACTGTACGCTTATAAGGCCATTTTTTTAAATACAATACCCACAGCCACAAAAGACAAACACACTAAACTTCTTGTTGCACTGGCGGAGTATAGAAACGTAATATGGTCGAGTAGAAACTCGGCAACCCACAATCACCAAACAATACAACCACACACACTAGCAAAGATTTTTCAACAAAAAACCGCCCAGCTATTCGCAGATTAATAAACAAGAGCCACCCCCATCAAGTTTCACACTACATAACATACATGTTCAAACACACACGCTCACAGTATATTTCTATACTCCGCATGTGTACCACTAAGCCCAATCATTGAGGAACAAAGCGCCAAATAACTGAATAAATGTCCCTTCTTTGTTACTGAGTCCTGGAGCCCAACCTAGACAGAACAATGGGACGGTGGCCTTTGTGAGTCAGTGGTCTTGTCGACCGAAGGTTGACCTCGGTCGGAACAGCTCAGGTAAACTCTTTAGTGAACCTAATAAATTCCATTCTCTTTACTCTCTCTCTCTCTCTCTCTCTCTCTCTCTCTCTCTCTCTCTCTTTTCTCCCCCCCCCCCCCCCCAAACATGAATGACTATACGCTGTATTCGCAATGTAAAAGCCTGTTTTTGTACATAATAAATGGGATATTTATGCATACGCTGAATTCGCAAATGGACAACTTAACAAATTCCAATATGTTTACGCGCCCTCTGTTTATCCCTCCCCCTCCTCTCCCCCTCCCCAGCTCCCTCTCTCTCTCTCCCTCCGTGTTGACTGCGTTCCTGGTCTCAACCCACCCCACCACAAGCAAATCCTGGGCACTTGCGATTAAGTCGAGGGCTGTCATTCAGCAATAATATTGAATTCACTTACAGGAAACTAAGCTTGCATGAGACTGCCTGCAGTGTAAAACGTGGGTGTATCGTTGTCTACCTCTTGCTCGCTTGCCCTCAATCTTGCCTTCCAGTATGGTTTTTATAAGAGTATCATGTCTTTGAACGTGGCCAAAATATTTCACTTGTCTCCTCTTTATTTCACCCATTTTCTTTTTTTCACCCATTGGCCAATCATATAAGTAGATAACAGAGGTGGATATTGATTGACGATCATATAGTAGATGAAAGAAGTGTATATTGATTGACACTCATATAAGTAGATGATAGAAGTAGATATTGATTGACACTCACCCGGGAAGGTTAACCCGGTCAACAAATGCCCGCAGAAGTCGGATGTGTCGGCCTAACGGCGCAAGAACGCAGCTCTGCTGTAAACAGGCACAACGCAATCACGTCCGAAAAAAAAAACCGGATGAACGAAGAAGAAGAAGAAGAAGATTGACACTCATATGAGTAGAAGACAGAAATGGATATTGATTGACACTCATGTAAAAAGATGACAGAAGTGGATATATTTTTTTCAACTCAAGCGTAGTCCATTATAACTATCTTTATAGTAGTGATGGACTGAATTTTGCGTGTGGATTAGCTTTCCTTATTAACAGTGTCCCTTGCCATCAGGTGAACCCAATCCGACTTCAGAGGTACTTGTAATTTACGTCCCCAAGTCAAGGATGACAGGTCAATATTTTAGTCCAACTGTCCGGTGTAGGGGTTACTCTCTCTCTCTCTCTCTCTCTCTCTCTCTCTCTCTCTCTCTCTCTCTCTCTCTCTCTCTCTCTCTCTCTCTCTCTCTCTCTCTCTCTCTCTCTCTCTCTCTCTCTCTCTCTCTCTCTCTCATAATGAAGAAAATATACTGTTTGAATTTGGACGCGTTTATATCTCTTTTTTTTATTT